>JAVJIF010020906.1:0-69222 GCA_038442645.1 Agave tequilana | reverse complement strand
GATCAGAGAACTCTAAACACTTATTATGTTAAAATAGAGTTCTTTTCTGATTACTGTTTGAGAGCACCCCAAAACAGACCTCGAAGAGAAGCTTGTTGTTCAGCCGGTCAACGGAGAACGAGAATCACTCCCCATCACCACATCAAGAACCCAACATGAGGATATTCAGTTATTCTTCTCTCTTTTGTAATCAGATTTTGATCCATTGTAACTTTCTTTTCATATCAAAGAAATTTTACAGCCCTCAATTTTTTTGACTAAACAAAAGATGGCGACTCCGCTAGGGACTGTTTTCTCTACTGATAAGAAAGTCATGACGCAAGCTGACATCAAGTTCATCAGATTAATGATTGAATCGCTCGTTATCAAATTTAACCAAGGAAAATTTGAAGAGTTTCTCTCTTCGGGCTCGAAAAGCCCAAGAGCTATGCGGTAGTACCGTAATGTCTCTTTGGGGACCAGCTTTCAAGTCTCTTTGGAAACTTTACCAAAGTGGCCTGTGCCATTGCTCATACCGCAAGAAATGCTACTTCGAGCAAGGTTATGAAAACCTCCTGTGCAATTGACACAGCCTTTGTCAACGTCTCTCAGGAGACCCGTAAGGCTAATGTGCCTGCTCACATGTGAAAACCAATTCAAACATCTATCTTCGCTCCAAACTCCGCAATTTCAGGTTGCCAGGGGTTCCTAATAACCCTTGAGACTCAACCAGAATGTTAAACATCGATTAAGACATCGCGCTCATCGACAATAGATCAAAAACTCTATAGACGCAATCTGTTCTACAGATGCAGAACGTGAGGTTCAGACCCGCATTTCTTTGAAGCAATGTGAGGTCCGCATTTCTGTTCCAGAACGAGACCCGCGTTCCTCAAACTAGCGTTTCAACGTCCAAACGCGAGGTCCGCGTTCTTCTTCCCAAACGCAAGACTGCTACAAAACGCGAGACCCATATTTTGTCTATACCAAAATGCGACTTCCACATTTTTAATACCAAACGCGAGGTTCGCGTTCTGAGGCAAACTTAGCCAACGCTTGAGGTTTGCATTCACCCACATGAGGTTTCGCGTTTTAATAAAGAAACATGAGAACTGCATTCAGATTGACATATCTCTAAGACAAACTGAGCTAAAAAGCCCTCACCCCCATGGGTTCAAGCCTGATTCCTCAGATCCCCCCTGCAACAAATTTAAGGGATTACTTGACTCTAAAAAGAAGTGTACACCAAGTCACTCTACAATGTTGCTCTGAGCGGCTCATCACGATAATACTTTCTGAGTGCAATTGTAGCTCTCATACGAGTAAACCATCGGTCTTCAACCGGTTGTCAGCAGTTCCAGCCTCTGACTCATCCAAGAGGCATCACTCCCGCAAGAAGAAATCATTCTATGATGAAGAATACCCCGAGGTAACCTCAAATATGGTGGGATCAGGATCCACACCAAGCAGGTCCAAAGGGAAGCAATTGGCAGTAAGCTCCAAGGAATCAGATGCTGACTGATCTCCAGGCTTGAAAGAAATTCTGATCGAGTCTGAAGGTGTCTACCAGCACACCTGAACCCGCACGGGAGCAATTTCCCCAGTTGACTACATTTGTTGGCAAGGGGAATTGAGGTGAACGGCCAGCAATCCGCCATCATAGAATCTCAGTCGTTAAACTCTTCAGTGGAGACGAGAACCTTTTCATACATTGCCAGCACTCTTGAAGAAACGACCAGAAAGTTTGAAGAGCAAGCTTGAGTTCAGAGGGAGCAGTCTGACATGCTCCATGCTCTGCAATAGTCTATTAACAACTTGAAACAAATGATTATCCTTTTGCTCAAGAAGAAGATGAAGAAGCCGAAAATGAAACATCTTCTAGCAAAGGCAAAGACAAAGAGAAGGAGGTTGAAAATCGTACTTTTGAAGAATCTACAGCCGCTGCTATTCCATACTCTTCAAGAGAAGAGGAAGAGAATTCAAAAGAAGACATAGATCGCCAACTCAAGTGAATAACTGAGCTTCAGAACCGCCTTGAGGCAATAGCGCATCAAGATGATCTGAAAGAAGTGGGAGTAGTCTGACCTTACCCGGTCAAGTGGGATTTGTTCCTTACCTTCCCAAGTTTAAAGCACCAACCCTACATACTTTTGACGGTAAAGGATCACCCAACCAACATATATACTACTTTTAATCTCAAACCGGAAATGTAGTATCGAACGACACCATCATGGCTCGTTTGTTCATTAGCACTCTTAAGGGGATTGCCTTTGAATGGTTCATGAAACTTTCTACCAGCTCGATCAAGACATGCGTTGACCTTGAGAAGTTATTTTTGGCTTTTTTCTTCGAAGATGATACAGAAATTTTGGTGCCAACTCTCCTTGCAACCAAGCAAAAGAAAGGAGAGTCTATCAAGACTTTTGTCAAAAAATTTCGGAGCATGGCACTCCATTGTCCCAATGGCATGACCCAGTCCATAATGGTTGAGACATGTCACCATAATTTGCAAATTGCTCTCCTCGTTCAAATGGGAGTGGTAGAGTGTCACATTTGGAAGTAGCTCATTCTGCAAGGCAAACACACAGAAATGATTGTTGCAAGGGTCAAGGCTGAAGAAGGGAAAATAAGCCTAGATCTGATAGGTCGACGAGGCGCATGCCAGAGCAATCTTCCCAACCCAGAAGGAGAGATACCCTGGCGATGGAGACTACCTCCTCTCCTAAACCTCAGCCGGCTAAAGGGGGTAAATCCTCGAACCAAGCACGTTCCAACTGACAGTATTCATTCAAGGACGAGCATATTGTTTTCTTCCTTCAAATTACTTCAGAATAATAACAGGCTCAAGCTTCCTGAAGCTAGACGTTCTGAAGGGGCGAGAAAGATCAATAATCCCAACTACTATTTATATCATTGGATGTTTGGACACCCAACCAAGAATTGTTACATCTTCAAAGATGTGCTTCAGGCCCTGATCAATGCGAAAGTACTCAAACTCTGCTCAGAGTAGAAGAAGGTGACTGCTAATATGACAAATACAGTACCTCTTCAATTCAGCCGGGGACCTTCCACTAGCACCAATCGGAGTGATTCTCATCCCGAAAAGGGACTAAGGGTGACCAAAGGAGAAGGGTTTGGTTCCTGTCCCTACTTCACAAAGAGAGACAATATGGGTCCATCTTGGCATTGTCGAAGTCAACAATAGACAACTGTCACAAACATGAAGTCTAAAAGAAGGCTAAAGCATCGTCTAGTAATGTGGTGAGCATCTCCACAAGAGAAACTGAGGAAGGTGTTGTTACCCTTACCAGTTCAGGAGAAGAGCAGTCTGCCATTACAGCTGACACAGGGGTGGTCCCTCCACATTAAAGACCCGATCTGGCGAGCAGTACTCAAAATAGCATGGCCAGCCAGTGGCAAGCTCTCTCCAGCTAGTTAAGAATACAGCTGAGTAGACCACGAAGCAACCCGTGGACAAGTAGAAGGAGCTTCACTACACCAGAACTCTTCAAAAAGGTGAAGCGGGCCATCAACTCCCTTCTGCTTCAATGTCTTGGCTCAGCTGGCCAAAATTCTTGCTTGAATTACCCTTTTATGAGCTTCTCAGACTCTCCAAGTCTATGAGAGAAGCTCCAAGAGAAACATTAGCTAATTCTGAGATTTTCATAGCTGAGATTCAAGCTATGCAAGAGGAAGAAGATGACAAGCACTGGCATCAATCCTCAAAATATTTCCATACATTACATTCTCTCAGATCATTTGAAGTGAGCCGCATTTAGATTGATTAAGGATCCGCATTGAGCATTATGCCCCATAGGGTCATGCAACACTTGGAGATTCGATTGAGCGCTACAGATATACCATATATGGTTTTAATGCCAATGGTATGCTTTCAATGGCAAGATCAAGTTCAGATTCAGATCAATGATTTGAAGTCTGAAGTAACGTGTTATGTCATCGATGCTGACACATCTTACAACTTACTGCTAGGATGACCATAGATCCATCGCAACTCCATCATCCCATCTACCCTTCATCAGGTAATGATATACATTGATGAATGGGGAACGATAAGAACGTTGATCACTGAGAAGCATCCATTCAAGGGGGTAGAGAACTACTTCACTAACTCCCTCCTTAATGTTTGGTGGAAAATCGAAGATTGTAGTGTAAATTCTTTATTTGATGGTAAAAAAAATTACAGCGGATCAATAATCCTTTTACAAGAGAGGGGAGATATTCAAGCTCAAATCTCTCCTTTGTTTAATGCCGGGTTCTTGATGTGGCGATGGAAATTGAATCTTATTTTTCGTTAACCGGGTGAACATCAAGACTTCTTGGGAATCTTCTCTTTGGATGGTGAATGATTGAGACGGGAAAGGTGTCGTATTATGGAGTATAAATGAGCACAAATATATGTATTCAATTAAGGAGATAAGGTTTAGAAACAACCTCAAGTGCTTAGATCACTCCACAAATGTATGAAAGATGATTAATATACCCTTTCCTATCTCCGTTATAGCATAGGGCTATACCGAGTCGATTCTCAGGGAGAGCTCGCGATGGAAGCTTTACGATAGGTAGTGAAGATATAAAACGAAGATTCTTCTTTGTCTTAAAAGAATAAAGAATAAAACAATGAAGAAGAAATGAAAGAATGGATGGATATGTTCATGATGGAAAATGTAAAAGAAATCAAGAAGAGATTTGCTTTGGAACTAAAACTAAAAGAATGAAAACTTTAGAATGAAAAAGCCATGACTAGCTAACCTTACTACCTTGCCAAAACTTACTAAACTCTGTGATAGTGAATGCGTGCCTCATGTTGATTCATCGGCATAGATTCGTCTTGCGTGTTGATCTAATTACTTTCTCACTTGGATGACGGGGGGTTTAACCCATCGGAGAAGAGAAGACCATCCAACTTGCAAGGTTAAAGATAACAATCACCCATGAGTTAGTAGTTAGCAATGTTAGTGGTTAGCTAGTACATGTAGAAAAGTTAGCTACAAGCCATAAGGAAAGTAAAACAAAGCATGAACTAAATTGCAAGAAAGTAAAGTAAGAAATAAAGAAAGCAAGTAAACTAGAAAATGCAAGAGTAGAGAGAAGAGAATGGATGAATCCTTGCTTCACAAGTTGTCACTCCTTGATGTACACAAGCTTTCTCTCTCTTACAAACTCTCTCTTTACAAAATTTCTAGGGAAGGAGAAGAGGGTCTAAAGAACTAAAACCTAGAGAAAAACCTACAAAAATTACAAGCATCTACTAATTTCTCCTCTCTTCTCCCTTCTCCTTCATTCTCTCTTTGCTCGCAGGTCCAAGTGAAGTATTTATAGGCTTTAGAGAGAAGCTTCGAGAGCCAGGTTGTTGGCGCAAAATCCGGGATCCAACAACCTTATCTTTGCCGCAATTTGGCGGCAAAATCCCAGATTTGGCGGCAAAATCTGGGCCGTTGAGCCCAGATTTTCTGGTACAGGTTTGTTGCAAGGTTGTTATCCACGTGGCCTTCTAGAATCTTGAGTTGTTACGTAGAATTCTCTGGATCCTGGATTCAAATTTGGGCTTTATCTTGGGCTTGGAATTATTCTCTTTAATTATTGCTAATTAAAGTGATTATTGCGCTTTCTCTCATTTCAGTTGTGAACCTGTAAAAATATAGAGAAGATGAGTAAAAATCATATATTTATTTGCAATATGCATGGGGATTATGTGGTAAAATATGCAATATTGTGTATCAATCAGTGAACGAAGTAACACAACTTCTGTCCAATAAGGATCTCAAAGAGACTTTAGGAAAGAATAAACTCTTATGCAGCAAGTTGTTAGAAGAGTTGAACTCTCTCTTTCTTTTAGCTGGAGATCTTGGTCCTTCTACGGCTTTCAACTGAAGTTCTTATGACCAGATTTTTCCTGACTTTTTCGACCCCTCTTCCATAGCAAACTGGGCTATTTATAGAGGCTTCAGGGGGTAAAAGTGCCCCCTAAAAACACTCCATAATGGGGGTTAACTCCCTCATTACGTGGGCAGTAATTGACCCAGTAATGAGGGCAGTTATAAACGAGACGCAGGGTTCCTCTGTAGTTGAAACGCGGGCTTTGAGCCTCACGTTTAATCATTGAGGTAACGCTTGAACTTTGCCTTTGGTTGAAATGTGAGCTTCAAGTTCTGCGTCAAGTTTTGTGTGAGATGCGGGCTCTGGGCTCTGCGTCTTGGTCGTTGTGGTAAAGTAGAGACGCGGGTTTTAACCCTCGCGTCTTGGTACTGTAGTGATGCTACTGCAGTAATGCTGAGACGCGGTTTTGATCCTCGCGTCTTGGTACTGTAGTGATGCTACTGCAGTAAGGCTGAGACGCGGGTTTTGATCCTTGCGTCTTGGTGCTGTGGTAGTGGCTATGATTAGCCCTGCGTCTGGAGTTTGGACTCTGCTTTTTGATGACTTATCTTCAGTGATTTTTAGACGGCCTATAGAACCCCCTCCAAAGTTTTTGATATTCCGCAGTTGATTCGGCGGATTTCAAAATACTTTGGACTCTGGTTGAATTTATACTTCTCATGATTGGATTGACAATCATTTGAGATGCCCTGAGCTTGATCTTGTCTGGAATGTGGTCTTCGTGAGTGTACTGTAAAACCTTTTGAAGCTATTAGAGATGATCGCGGTGAGTGTCTAGATACGCGGTCCAGACCTCCTCAGTGCTCTGAGCTTGTTGTTGGTGTACTGTTGAACCAGGGGTAAACAATCATCTGCTTGTACCAGTGTACTGTTGAACTGATTGCAAAAGCAAAGACTGGATGCAAATCTTGTAGACGCAGGGGTCATGTTGCTTTAAAGACGCAGTCCTTTGATTGGTCACTAATATTGCACATTTAATATCATATTCTCCTACTTATTATAAAATAAACTCTGCTTTCTCCGAATTAAATGTTTAATTTATTTGCAGGCCCATTCCTAAGGAGAGTGAAGAGAAATGAGCCCAAAAGCCCATCAAATTCTGAATTAAATCAGATTAATTTGAACTCAGTGAATTATGGCAAATCAGATCGGTTCAAATCGGTTGAAAATCAGTTAGAACGAATCCCTACAAATCAATCGGTTGAAGCCAAAGATCAAAGGCCATTTCGTCAAAATCCCAGACTTAAACTGCAAATCCAGCTGAAGATAAAGACCAATCGAGAAACCGGGGAGCCCCACCAACAGGGTGTGGCCACCTGGCCACACCCTGGCCGCGAAAACGCGGCCAAAGCCAAGTTTTTGCAGCTTTGTTAAAGAGTTAGGGGGAGCGTTTGCTCCCCCTATCTTCATACGCTCCTATAGGTGGGTTTTGCCTATATACTGGGATTTTTAGAGCCTCCGGGGGACGACCATGCAGAGATAGGATTTAGTCCACTTTTTTAGTTTTTAGTGTAGGTTTTATTTTTCTTTTCATGTAATTTTTAGTTTTAATTTATGTAATCAGAGGAGATCAGAGTTTCATAGGAGAACGAGAACGAAGCTTGTACTGAGAGTGACACCGGTGTAAGGTTTCTTTCTTTTCTTTATTGTTATGAAATCGAATCTTTATTTATTCGTTTTAGTGTTCTTCTTCTTCTTCTTTTCTACTTCACTCATTCTTGTACCAATTGCTCTCCAAGTAAGTCTAAAAGCATCGAAAGAGCCTTGCCTTTGCGAGTGCCACCGATAGCTCATGACGATGGATTTGAGTCTCTCTGTATCATTTCATGCTTTTTTTGTCTTGATGATGTAATGTGGAAGAGACAATAATCAACTCTTATGGGCTATCCGCTGATTGCTTCCACTTCAATGTAACATCGTCGCTAAAGATTCAAGGTAAGCTTTTGGTCAAAAGGAGGTAAGTAATTATTTTTAGTTTTTCTTTCTTTTCTTGTAATTTTTAGTTTAGATCACCAACACCACATCTTCCAAATCTTTTCATTCTTTTTCAATTTATTTGTACATAGTCATTTTCTGATTTTCTCCACCTTCTCATTCTACCACTTTCTTCCACACTTAACTTAACCTAACTTTTTTTTCATTTTCATTTCTTAAAACAAAGAAGAACCTTCATTTTTCTTCACAAAGATTTCAATACAAACCTTGAACGCTTCTATCGCTAACCCTCCTTGTGGATCACGACCCGCATGGCCACTTGCTATCGCGGTAGAATTGAGCATTTGCACATCTCTATTTTAAAGTTCTAAAATACTGTATTTCTTGTACAGGTTTAAGCTTAATCAAATTTTGGCGCCGTTGCCGGGGAGGGTAACGGTTTTTATTGAATTTTTAGAATTAAAATGAATTTTTCTTCTCTGTTGCAGGTTATAGGGCAGGAAAAGCAGAAAAAAAAAAGATTGCAGTAACATATAAGTGGTCTTGGGCCTCTGTTCCAGAAAATAGAGACCAAGTACCCTCTGAATTGCCGCATTTGCTCGGCTCTAGCCGCGTTTCCGCGGCAAGGAAGAGTTCACTACTGACTGGCTTTTTGCAGGGCTGCTTGCTTTGCAAAATTAGAGTTTCTGCAAACTTTATTTCTTGTATGACATCACCAGGAGCCTGCTAATAAACCAACAGTAAAATACTTGTTGAAAAGTTTAAAAAATTGATTAGACGTTTGCATTTTAGGCACGTGTCTTTTTAATTCATTTACTTTACTGTTGAAGAGTGCTGGAGTAAGGTACGTTCGCATTGCATTTAGAATAGGACTCATCTCTTGGTTGATTTACATCGCTTTGAGTGAATCTTGTTTGCATATCTTGTACACTTGCACAAACTGATCTTAAGGGCACCACCCCATAACAAGATAAGGTGGGGATTTAATCACCCTTCCTTGGCCCAAAAATCAGATTCCAAGCACTCACTAATCCGAGCCTAACTAAAAATGAGTAGACGTTGGCCCTAGGGACATCTCGGACTCAATTAGGAGATTATCCTAAGGGGGAAAGGTGTTAGAATTTGACTCCTGCCAAATCAGTGTCTAGGAAAGGGATTAAGGGCCGAAAGCCCGAAGGTTGGTGGTTATTTAATTAAGGAACGTCTTTGACGGATAACCTCCCACCAATCTTGCCCTGACCTGGCTGATTAGCTTGTGGTCAAAGTCTGCATTATACCTCCCATGGAAAATCTAACTAGTTAGGAGTCGTCTAGGTCATAGGTCTACCCTAACTTAGTTTAGAATTTTTTTTCTTTTATTTGTGTGCTTATTTGTTTGTTTTTTTCTTTGTTTATTGTGTGATATGGCTTATAATAACAATTTTTCCAATTTTAATAGTAATCCATATTAAACACCGAACCCTTTTTTGGATATTACCAACCCAGCATATCATAACTTTAACCAACCTAGTGTGCCGGATTGGTCTTATTCGAATTAATATAACCCATGCCCCCAATCTTATAACCATAATTTTCAGAATAATTTCAACTCTTCACAGAGTCAGTGGGGATTCACCTCCCCCGAGTCCAATTTTCAACCAACTTGTCCTCCTTATCCACCTAGTCTACAATATTTCCAAGATTCATACTCAGTTCCACCAGTCCAAAATAGAAAACCATCAATTTTGGAAATGAGTACGCGTGAGTCCAAACAACAATCACAAAATCTGATGGACTCATAATTTCACCACCAATTCCAAGACAACACTTCATCTTTTCAACAAAACAATGAACCAATCAACTATGAAAAGATGCTTGAAGCCATGACTCAGGCTCAAAACGCTCATAATCGTGACATAGATATGATGGTCCAATCTCTACGTTCTCACGGTTTGACCAGTTCTGATGTCGCTAACCATTCTGTTAGAGCCGAAGAGTCAAGTTGTTTTGGAAATCAAGGTTCCATTTCAGAACAATCATTTGAACTTGCCCAAACTCCAAATTTTGAAAATGATATTGACAGTTTGGTAAGTTATTCCTTTCCTGAAATAGAACTTGAGAATGAATATGATCTTGAACCTCAACTTAGTGATTCAATTCTACTTCCTGATTCAATAATGACTCCAGTATCTTCACCTGATTTTAATTTTTTTTCGAGTCAACATTGGATCCTGTGCCAATTCATCATGAAATTGAATCACCCATCTTTGATGATCATATTGAACTTGACCAATTTTACACTTTTGAAAGTCCTATTGACAAATTGGCAAGTTCTCATTTTTATGACATTGAACTCAATGAGAAATGTGACCTAGATTCTCAAATCTGTGATCCAGTTCAAATTCCCGAATCAATATTGACTCCTGTTTTGTTACCCGACTTGAGTAATATTTTAGAGTCAGTTTTGATTCCCATAACTATCATTCTTGAACTTGAATCACCAATATTAAGTCATATTCCATGGTTGGAAAAGAACTGTGGACTTGAGTTTCAACTTCTTGACTTGGACCCACTTCTTGAACCAATCTCGACTCCTGAGCCTTTACTTGACTTAAGTCACTTTCCTGAGTCGGTATTAGTTCCAGTACTTCCTGAGTCCAAGTCAATCATTCTATCTTTTCATACTCCATTTTGGGACAAGGCGGTTGACAAATTTGACTCCGAAATTAATTATGAAATTTGAAAATTAGATGGGGTTAAATTTTTAATAAAAATTCTTCATGGATACATCATTTTAATGGGTTATATTAGAGAAATTTCTGGTGGTTCCTCCGAACTCCACAAAAGTTGATTGGGCCGCATTTCGTGGACCAATCAGATCACCACCGAAAACCACCACCTTAAGGTAGTATTTTCCTTCCCTGTCTTCTTTTTCATGCATCTATGCATTAATTCATACATTGAGGACAATGCATGAGATAGGTGTGGGGGAGGGTCTAACATAACTTAGGTTTTTCTTTACTTTTAAAAAACTTTTTGAAAATAGAAACAATATTTGACATTTTTTTTTGTAAGAAATTGAGTCAATTTTAAGGAATAGGAAAATCAAAATTAGGATTTCTTAAATTTGATCAAAATAAGATTATTTATTTGATTTTTATGGTTAGGAAGATAATTTGTCAAAGTAATTTAGTCTTGATCTTTATCTTAATGAAATATGTACACTTCATATACTTACACACTTAGGGTTCAAAAACAAAGATTCTTATGCCTTATATTAAAAAAAAAAAGAGAAAAAAAACAAATCTATGAAAAATGAACAAATCTAATTATTGATTAGCTAGGTACTTTGGCCTAAGCAAGCCTTAGTATTTATGCGAAAGATGATTAAATAAGTTTGAGAAAAAAATATATATATAAAAATTCTCTGATTAAGCTAGGTATTTGTGCCTAATAAAATATAAGTATTCACGCCTAAAAGGGTTCATATAATAAAATTCTTAGTATGTGGCCTTGTTTGCTCAAGTCCTTAAGTCCTTGGGGTGTTTTCTCACCCGGTGCCCTAAGACCATTTGGTTGGGAGTCATCGATTAAAGGCTCGTTACATGGGCAGATTAGAAAGCCTAATAGAACTAAGGAATAATACCAAAATATATATATATATATATATATATATATATGAGGCATAAGAGTTAGAGTTAAAGAATCCTTAGTCAAAATTTTCACAATCACAAGGTGCATATGACTTAGGGTAAAGTAATAGACTAGATGAGAAGTACAATTTGACTCCTTACTTTGATTGATAACAAATTTTTGAATAGAGACTAAGTTTAGGAATGAAAAATTTAGTTTTCCTATAACTTATAGATTACTTAAATCTTACAATTATCTTTCAAATATTTTTCTCTTTCAAAATGCTTTTCGAAAATACTAACTCTTTGTTTCTCTTTCTTTATGGATTTTGTGGGTGTAATCCACTGAAAACCCTCACGAGACAAAACTCATCCTCTAGGGGAAACCTAGAGGTTTAACGGCTTGTTGCACATGCTCAGTGCAATCGCGTGACCTGCGAAAGTGGTCTAATAATCCTTAGTATAGTTTAGTTGTTTTGCTCGAGGGCGAGCAAAAGATAGGTATGGGGGTGTGATTGGTCACAATATTGCATATTTAATATCATATTCTCCTGCTTATTATAGAATAAACTCTGCTTTCTCCTAATTAAATGTTTAATTTATTTGCAGGCTCATTCCTAAGGAGAGTGAAGAGAAATGAGCCCAAAAGCCCATCAAATTCTGAATTAAATCAGAATTAATTCGAACTCAGTGAATCAGGGCAAATCAGATCGGTTGAAATCAGTTAGAACGAATCCCTACAAATCGATCGGTTAAAGCCAAAGATCAAAGGCCATTTCGTCAAAATCTCGGACTTAAACTGCAAATCCAGCTGAAAATAAAGACTAATCGAGAAACCGGGGAGCCCACCAACAGGGTGTGGCCACCTGGCCACACCCTGGCCGCGGAAACGCGGCCAAAGCCGCGTTTTCGCGGCTTTGTTAAAGAGTTAGGGGTAGCGTTTGCTCCCCCTATCTTCATACGCTCCTATAGGTGGGTTTTTGCCTATAAATACTGGGATTTTCAGAGCCTCTGGGGGACGACCATGCAGAGATAGGATTTAGTCCACTTTTCCATTTTTTAGTGTAGGTTTTTATTTTTCTTTTCATGTAATTTTTAGTTTTAATTTATGTAAATCAGAGGAGATCAGAGTTTCATAGGAGAATGAGAACGAAGCTTGTACTGAGAGTGACACCGGTGTAAGGTTTCTTTCTTTTCTTTTATTGTTATGAAATCGAATCTGTATTTACCTTTTTGTGTACTTCATTTTTGTGTTCTTCTTCTTCTTCTTTCTACTTCACTCATTCTTGTGCCAATTGCTCTCCAAGTGAGTCTAAAAGCATCGAAAGAGCCTTGCCTTTGCGAGTGCCATCGATAGCTCATGACGATGGATTGAGTCTCTCTGTATTATTTCATGCTTGTTTTGTCTTGATGATGTAATGTGGAAGAGACAATAATCAACTCTTATGGGCTATGCGCTGATTGCCTCCACTTCAAGGTAACATCGTCGCCAAAGATTCAAGGTAAGCTTTTGGTCAAAAGGAGGTAAGTAATTAAATTTAGTTTTTCTTTCTTTTCTTGTAATTTTTAGTTTAGATCACCAACACCACATCTTCCAAATCTTTTTCATTCTTTTCAATTTATTTGTACATAGTCATTTTCTGATTTTCTCCACCTTCTCATTCTACCACTTTCTTCCACACTTAACTTTAACCTAACTCTTTTTTCATTTTCATTTCTTAAAACAAAGAAGAACCTTCGTTTTCTTCACAAAGATTTCAATACAAACCTTGAACGCTTCTATCGCTAACCCTCCTTGTAGATCACGACCCGCATAGTCACTTGCTATCGCGGTAGAATTGAGCACTTGCACATCTCTATTTTAAAGTTCTGAAATACTGTATTTCTTGTGCAGGTTTAAGCTTAATCATCCTCACTCGGAGTGGGGATGCATCTATTAATTCGCTTGAAGAAACGCGGCCTCTGGAGGGACGCGATCTTTGAAGTGAAGACGCAGCTCTTACCCTGTTGACTAGGCACGACTTTGGCCTTGCTGAAGAGACGCGACTATTGGAGGGCCGCGATTTTTGTTAAACACAAGTCCCGCATTTTGGGCGCGTTGCCACATGTCAGGCGGAGTTGAGGGGATATCCTTTCTTTTACGCGCGAAATTCGCGTCACATTTAAGACGCACGCCACGCGTCGGGCGGGGATTAGGCCTTGAGACATGCGCTGCGTATCTCTGCGGATACTGTGCCTATAAAAGACAACAGTCTTTCAAGAGTCATCATTAGACTCTTCTTCTTCTTCGCTAAGCATTATATCTAGGGTTAAGAAAAGCTTGAAGCTTTTTTTATTTTCACCGTCTTCAACACCGATCTCACGGTCAAAATGGCACCGAAGACCAAACCTGCTTCCTTGTCCTCGAGCGCTGTTGCTCTGGAGATTCAAATGGGTGATCCTTCTACGCAGGAGGCCCCCATTTCAGGTAGTAAAACCATCTGATTTGGTTCCGCCATTGTAGGGACTTAAAGAGTTCTCTTAACTCTTAAGTCTCTTTTGAATGTGAACCGCCAACGCGAGGCTTATGCCCGTGTTTGATTTTCAAACGCGGCTCTTGAATTGGTTCGTAAGACGCGGGTTTGATGACCTCCGCATCTTTGCTTCATCAACTTAAGTCCGTATCTGTTTGTTAAACGCGGGCCTCATTGAGCCTTGCGTTTTGGACTCAATGCTCAGAATATTTCTAAGTGTGGGGAGTTCAGACGCAGACTTCTTATGATTCTCGCGTCTTTTAAGATCAGGCGCAAGTTTTACTGAGTCTCGCGTCTGAGTCCGACACAAAAATTTTTTTAAGTTATAGATTTTGAAATGCGGGCTTCATGCAAGCCTCGCATTTTTGAGTCTAGACGCGGATTTTGCTGATTTCTGCATCTGGATTCATTCCTGCGTTTGAATTTCAAACATCTAGCCATTTTCTTTCAAATTTCTGACTAAGAGTTGTATTCTTTGCAGTGCGATACTCTTCCAACCCCTTTTACAAGAAGTGCCACTTTGGGCACGTAGGTGGCGCTGATCGTAATCTAAACTTCGTGCTTCAAAGGACTACCCCTGTGACTACTGGTATGTCAAAGGAGCGAAAGGAGAGGATCTCCAAGGCCAGTATGGTGACCCTTCGGGAAATTATCTCTGATGGGCTGTTCGAGACGAATTCCCGCATTCCGTTACAGAAGCCTACTTTCCTCTTTGGTAACGCCATTAACGAGGATGATAGGATTCTGCATGACGGAGATTATAAGTGGCTCCGTCAGATAGGGGATAGGAGGTTCTTCCTTCCCAATATGGAGAGAATGTATTCCTTATCCTATCTTCAACATATGCCCGTTCATCGTACGATGGATTGGGATCTTTTCTCTCTCTCGGCAGATTAGGTGCCAAAGAAGTATACTCTGCTGGCCATGGGAAAGATGTCTTCGGTTTATTTTTTGGGTTAGTTAGGCCTGAGTATCCGAAAGGAGAAACCCCTCAGCTTGGCGCCACCTTCATCAATTAGTTTTTGAAAGTTAGGGGTGATTTTTCCGTTGACTTTCATCCGCTCGGGTGGGTCCATTCTACCGATAAATCATGGTGGGGTAGAATGGTTGGATTTGTTCTCGTCAAGCTCGGGGCTCTGTTGCAGTAGGTAGGGTTATATCACTCAGTCAGGGCCGTCCAATATGGCCTCCCGCAGAGTTCCCATAATTTTTATGGCATCCTGGAGCATTATAATTCTCTGACGGGCACATTTTTTACCCCAGCCGGAGAGATAGGGCTTGCTCTTCATGAGCTATATGAAGTCTTGGGGATAGTTATGGGAGATGCCCCTTATAAAGAATGCATCCCGACTTCTGAGGAGCTTCGACTTTTGAGGAAAGAGGACCCTCAGGTGTATGAAGCATACTGGGAAGTGTTGTGTCACTTCCACATCTGCGAGCAGAAATCCTCCTGGAGGAACAGGGGTGTCAAGCAGATGTCCTGAGCGAGCTATCTATTCAATGGCATAAATGAGAAGGATAGCTCAGTGACTAGTCTGGCCCCTTGCAGTGATGAGGAGATTATTGAGAGGATCAATGCCTCCACAAGCTCTTGCACCACTGAGTCAAACGAGGATACTTTCAAACCCGACACAGTTTTTGAAAGTTTTCATAACCAGGCCCGAGTTCCCATTTCTGATCAAGCTCTATTGGCGAGCTTTTTCATGCTATGGCTGAAGCATTGTGTGGTGCCAACGCTACCGCATGAAGTAATCGTTGCTGATGTGGTATACCCGGCGGTCTTGCTTGCCTACGAGAAGTCTATCGCTCTCCTTCCAGCGATGGTAGCCGAAATACAGAACGATTTAGGGCTCTGGTCAAAAGCCTGTGCCAAGTGGAGGCCATTGTAGATTCTGAGGGCAAGCCAGTGGTCGATTCGGAGGGAAGGCCGAAAGTGAAGACCCCTAACCCTAGGATCGAGCTTCCATATACGTACTTGATGGCCTGATATGTTATGCACTGCCCTTCACTGATGACGGCGGTGCCTCTTTCTGCAGGTTTTGTTCCCTTCGTGCAGAAGCTGGAGAATTCGAGCTGAACTCACTACTATATGTTCTTTGTTCGGAAATTCATTCTGAACATTTCAAACAATCAGCTCGACCGTTGCTTCCCTGAGATTGCTGATGCTTCTTACGGGGATAAGTTTGCCGACCTTGCGGGGCCAGATGATTTCACAAGGCTGCCATCGGGAGTCTTCTAGTGGCTGATCAATATTCAGCTTGGATATCTAATCTTCTGGCAAGAAAATTCATGTATGATCGAGCCTTACATGCCCAATCATTTTGCTCGGCAGTTCAACTATGATCAATTATATGTTGGCAACCCCAACGCCAGCCTCTGCTTCAGCGAAAATTTATTTGAAGGCGCCCGGACGTGGTACTACAGTGTAGCTGGAGGACAAAAGTTGTTTTCAGCTTGCCTCACAAGATGCCCAATTGTCATACCAGCCTCAGTTTCTGCACCTGGTACTCCCTGGTTAGTAGGATGCCTGGTTTCAGAATAAATACCTCTTGCATCAAGAGCATCAAGGCATCTTACGAAATCAAGTTAGAGCCCGACAAACGTATGTGAGGGATGGACGAGTATCAGGCAGCCAAGAGGGAAACATGAGGGGAAGCAGGGATAGGACCAAGGTCAGTAGCACCTAAGGAGCAACCTGTTAAAAAGAGTTGGCAAGCTGTGTCCAAACTTTCCCGTGGCTCTGCTTCTAAGGGTGAGCCTATCCGAAAGAAGGCTAGGAGGAAATTGGAGGCTGAAGCTTTGATGCCCAAAGTAGTTCCTCCTGGTATTGAAGAGCAGGGGAAGGAAGAAGAAGATAAGGAAGAAGTCCCCATCCTTCGCTCCCGCAGTCTGCGCAGCAGGGGTCCCGTGATCCTAGAGGAGGGAGAGTTCACGGATGGACCCATCATGGCTGAAGAGGTCGAGCGACCTGAAGTCGACTTGGTGAGGAAGGATGATGTTGAAATTCCAGGAGTTTTGACTCAGCCTGGACCTTCTTCAGCTCATGGGAGAAGGGTGGAGGTGCAGCAACCTGGGTCTCCCAGTGTATTGGTGTCCACCTTGTGGGTTATTGAACCCAGCCCTACTACTGGGGTACTCAGTGGTAAGGTCTTGATCGCTAAGACCTCTTGTGTTGAACTGTCGTCTTCATCGTCCGAAGAGCATGGATATTATTCTGGCGAAGAAGTCGATTTCAGCGATGAACCTGCTTTTCCTGATATGAGCAAATTCTCGCATACATCGGAGGAAGAGATACAGGGGTACGTCCATATGATGATTGTTGGATCGTTGAGATAAGGACTAATTGCGGAATTATCTCTTGTAGGCAACTATAGATCTGAAATAACTCAAGTGAACATAAACACTAAACAAGAAGGATTAATCGTTAGGCAAATAAATAACTTGCAAGTAAAGGAAAACAAATCTCAGAAATTGACAAACGCAAACAAAGAGATTTATCCTGGTTCGGTCCTTGTGACCTACATCTAGTCCCCAAGCCACCCACTTGAGATTTTCCTTTAACCTTGATTTTGCCACCCAAAATCAATACACCATGTACACCACTTGACAAATCCCCTTTGCCAAATGTATACACCTTCTCTACATCCAAGAGAACACCTTCTCTTCCACCAAGAGAATACCTTCACCTTGTACAACTGCCTCTACAACCAAGAAGCCTCCCGTGTACAATGATCACTTTGAGAATTACAATACTTTTCCTATAGCCTTGGTACTGAATGTGTATGTGGACAAGATTCAGTATAGGAAACAAGAACTTCAGAGAATCTTCACAATGGAAATGTCTTTTGGTGAAGAATTGAAGTGGGAAAAACAGTTTTCAGGTTTTCAGATTTTTGGCTTTGGAAAACTGATAAAATCTCTTGGTATTTGGCCTTTGGAATAACTTCCCTATTTATAGCTGAAGACTAGGGTTAGTTAGAGACTTATAGGTGCAATTTGAATCAAAGGAACGTTGAAAACAGTTGCACAAAAGATCAGATAATAAAAACTGTCCAACAGTCAGAAACTGCCTATAGTCGACTTGCCCATAGAGTTAGTCGACTAGACTAGGCAAAATTCCTTCTATTAGTCGACTAGGTTTAGCTATTAGTCGACTAGGTCAGTGACCGTTGGAAGAACAGTTTCAGAATAACTACTTCAAGTCGACTGCAACTACTTTATAGTCGACTTGACAAGGGATTAGTCGACTAGGGGATTTCTATAAGTCGACTATAAAAATGAATTAGTCGACTTGGTTTACTATCGGTCGACTAATTGATCAAACAGAGAGTTGGGTCAATTTCTGGACACAGGGTTAGTCGACTTGGGTTTCTGGTTAGTCGACTACATCAAGGATTAGTCGACTTGACTTATGTATAAGTCGACTAATGGACCAAAGAAGTGTTGGTTTGTGTCAAGGCTTTTACACTCTATTTTAACTTTACAAACCACACTTTATCAACTCTCCTTGGCACATCTTGATCATGTCGGACTCTTGATTCGTCACGTGTAAGAGCTCCAAATGAATTGATCTTCACAAACGTCTTCATCGAAATAAGTTCCAACATTCTCCCCCTTTTTGATGACGACGCTTTGTGTGCACAAGTCCTCCCCCTGCAGAAAATATGTTAAACTTTCCTCCCCCTGCAGAAATGGGTTATAACAGATAGAGAAATACTGTGTTCTCCCCTGCAACAAATATATTAGTACATATATATATAATTGTTCTTTATCAATTTTTATATGGTACCTGCAAGATAAACGTTAGTTGGTACCAAATATAAAAGATCATATCTAACCTTTAGGACTCCAAATCTATTTAGAATTTGGTTTCCACCTGTTAGTATATACATAATTGAAAGAATCACATATATCATGCATGTATGAAGCAATATATGTATTTTTATCATGAAAATTTAAGTTCATAGGAATCCATATAAACTTATTTTTCTTAGGCTTTCTTTTTACAAAAGAACTATATGGATTATTATAACATGAAGATTTTTCAATAAATCCAATATCATGATTATCATGTGACAAATTCTGAAAAGATAATAGATCATTTAATTTTTCTTTCCTTTATTAAACTTAGTCACATTTTGCATAAGATCTTCATATTTCTTTTTGAAAACTAACATGTCTTTATCCAATATAGAAATCCTTTCATTCAAAGACTTAGTTTCCTTTTTCAGAAAAATGTTCTCTTTTATAAATTTCTCATTTTCTTTTGACAAAACTTTGTTTTTCAGTTTTTCATTTTTCAGATCAAGAAATAATTCATGGAAAGCATCAGAGAGTTCAGAATATGATACCTCATCATCTTCAAGTGCCATGTAACATAGGTTGACACGTTCAGTGGATTCTTCTTCATCAGATGAAGATGAATCACTGTATTCTGATGATGCTTCGTAGTTCTTCTTCTTTCTGAACTTCTTACTCTTGTACTTATCTTTCTTCTTAAGCAAAGGACAATCCATCTTCATATGACCTGGTTTATCACAATTAAAGCATTTGAATTTACCTTGCTTTAGAAATTTTCTGAATTTCTTTGAGAGCATTGCCATCTCTTCTTCGTCATCATTGTCCGTGTCGGAAGATGCATGGAAGGCGAGTTCTTTCTTCTTTGAACGGTGTTGTCGTTCGTCCTTCTTCCTTTCTTCTAATTGCACTTCATATGCCATTAGATTACCGATTAGGTTTTCTAATGTCATAGTTGAGAGATCATTCGCCTCTTCAATGGCGGTTGTCTTCTTCTCCCATTCTGGTGTGAGTGCACGAAGGATCTTTCGAACTCTTTCAACTTGGGTGTAGTCCTTTCCAAGGGATGCTAATGTATTGGTGATGTCGGTGAATCTTGTAACCATCTCGGATATGGTTTCATTCTCCTCCATTTTGAATAACTCAAACCTGTGAACAAGAACAGATATTTTAGATTCCTTAACTTTATTAGTGCCTTCGTGTGTTACCTGAAGAGTATGCCATATTTGATGTGCAGAAGTTGCTGTTGAAACACGGTTGAACTCTTCTTTGATTAGGGCACAGAATAGAGCATTCATCGCTTTGGCGTCAAGGTTCGCGTTCTTCTTTTGATCTTCACTCCAAGTGTTGTAGTTGGTTGTGGGCTTGGTGTACGATGCTTTTACGATGTTCCAAAGGTCATAGTTGAGTGACTGCAAGTATATCTTCATTCTACACTTCCAATAGTTGTAGTTGGTTCCGTCAAATAGCGATGGACGTTGTGTAGAACGTCCTTCTTTGAATTGGGATGATGAGAACTCCGTTGCCATCCTCGTTGTTGACTTATACCCGCACTGATACCAAATGTAGGAATTGGTATGGTTGTTGGCTGTTGATGAACTTGGCTCTCCCTTGCTCTGATACCAATTGTTGGATCAGAGCGTATACGCCGGTTGTTGCCTTGAACCTTGATGTTGGTGCCGGGCTCTGATACCAATTGTTGGATCGTTGAGATAAGGACTAATTGCGGAATTATCTCTTGTAGGCAACTATAGATCTGAAATAACTCAAGTCAACATAAACACTAAACAAGAAGGATTAATCGTTAGACAAATAAATAACTTGCAAGTAAAGGAAAACAAATCTCAGAAATTGACAAACGCAAACAAAGAGATTTATCCTGGTTCGGTCCTTGTGACCTACATCCAGTCCCCAAGCCACCCGCTTGAGATTTTCCTTTAACCTTGATTTTGCCACTCAAAATCAATACACCATGTACACCACTTGACAAATCCCCTTCGCCAAATGTATACACCTTCTCTACATCCAAGAGAACACCTTCTCTTCCACCAAGAGAATACCTTCACCTTGTACAACTGCCTCTACAACCAAGACCTCCCGTGTACAATGATCACTTTGAGAATTACAATACTTTTCCTATAGCCTTGGTACTGAATGTGTATGTGGACAAGGTTCAGTATAGGAAACAAGAACTTCAGAGAATCTTCACAATGGAAATGTCTTTTGGTGAAGAACTGAAGTGGGAAAAATAGTTTTCAGGTTTTCAGATTTTTGGCTTTGGAAAACTGATAAAATCTCTTGATATTTGGCCTTTGGAATAACTTCCCTATTTATAGCTAAAGACTAGGGTTAGTTAGGGAGTTATAGGTGCAATTTGAATCAAAGGAACGTTGAAAACAGTTGCACAAAAGACCAGATAATAAAAACTGTCCAACAGTCAGAAACTGCTTATAGTCGACTTGCCCATAGAGTTAGTCGACTAGACTAGGCAAAATTCCTTCTATTAGTCGACTAGGTTTAGCTATTAGTCGACTAGGTCAGTGGCCGTTGGAAGAACAGTTTCAGAATAACTACTTCAAGTCGACTGCAACTACTTTATAGTCGACTTGACAAGGGATTAGTCGACTAGGGGATTTCTATAAGTCGACTATAAAAATGAATTAGTCGACTTGGTTTACTGTCGGTCGACTAATTGATCAAACAGAGAGTTGGGTCAATTTCTGGACACAGGGTTAGTCGACTTGGGTTTCTGGTTAGTCGACTACATCAAGGATTAGTCGACTTGACTTATGTATAAGTCGACTAATGGACCAAAGAAGTGTTGGTTTGTGTCAAGGCTTTTACACTCTATTTCAACTTTACAAACCACACTTTATCAACTCTCCTTGGCACATCTTGATCATGTCGGACTCTTGATTCGTCATGTGTAAGAGCTCCAAATGAATTGATCTTCACAAACGTCTTCATCGAAATAAGTTCCAACATTCTCCCCCTTTTTGATGACAACTCTTTGTGTGCACAAGTCCTCCCCCTGCAGAAAATATGTTAAACTTTCCTCCCCCTGCAGAAATGGGTTATAACAGATAGAGAAATACTTTGTTCTCCCCCTGCAACAAATATATTAGTACATATATATATAATTGTTCTTTATCAATTTTTATATGGTACCTGCAAGATAAACGTTAGTTGGTACCAAATATAAAAGATCATATCTAACCTTTAGGACTCCAAATCCATTTAGAATTTGGTTTCCACCTGTTAGTATATACATAATTGCAAGAATCACATATATCATGCATGTATGAAGCAATATATGTATTTTTATCATGAAAATTTAAGTTCTTAGGAATCCATATATGATCGTGGGCGGAACTAGCACTCAAAATGTGTATTTATGAAATCAAATGAAAAGCTCGAATGTGCTTAGTATACCCTCGATACTTCCGTTATAGCATTGGCTCAACGGGTCGTATCCACAGGGAAGGGAGGCGATAGAAGCATTAACAGTCTCTAGTCACGTCAGATGTTAACAATTCTTCTATGTTGAAAGTATGAAAAAGAATGAGAAAATGAAAACAAGCATGTGGTAGGTGAGGAGAGCGATGAAAACGGCGATGTAAAAACCAAAAGAGAAGTGAAGAAGATGGAACAAGGTAAACTAAGAAGGCGATGAAAACACCGATAGAAAAATGAGAAAAGAATTTGGAAAACGATTTCTAAAACAAAGGTAAAAGAAAACTCATGGCTACTAACTACTAAGTACTCCACTAATCATGCTAACCTCTTCGAGATAGTTGCCTCACATTTTGATCCTCGGCCATCACAATCCTTATCTTCAAGAAGCAATACAAAGCATGGCTCATGGATGGTTCATAACAATCACAACATTGCAACAAGAACAAGCTATTACAAGCATCACTCATTACACTACTAGCATGAAATAAAAGAGCATGAAATAAGAGAGTTAGCTTGGTTAGCAAGTTAGCAAGTTAGATGTTAGAAATAAAAGAGCATGAAGTAAAAGAGAGTTAGCTTGGTTAGCAAGTTAGCAAGTTAGATGTTAGAACCCATCATCTTTGGCCATCAATGACTCTTACAAGAACAAGGCCTTGTAGAGGCAACCCGATTCATGTGGATTATCAAGTAAGTGGTTAGATAGGTTAGTGGTTAGTAGTTAGATTGCCATGAGAAGAAAAACTAGAAACAAAACATCATGTAGAAGATGAAGGAGATTACAATGGAAGAGAAAGGAGGTACCTTTACATAGAGTGTCACTCTCTATTACATCAATCCCTCACTATCTCTCTCTCTATGAATCACTCAGCCCTACTACAATGATCTACAAACAAATGAAAATACAAGAGAAGAGAAATGAAAAGCACCTACACTACACTAAATCTCTCCTAAAATCTGCACCTACTCCTAAAAACGAAGACTGCTCGCGCTCTGGGCAATTGCAGGGGTATTTATAGGGAGAAGAAGGCTCCAAAAGACGAGACGGGGCCACGCGTCGAAAATCGACGCGTGGCTCCCTAGGATTGCCGCAGAATCTCAAGGAATGCCGTGGGATTGTGGCAATCCTAGGGAATCGTGTCTCTGGATTTCGTCCACGCGTTCGTCTGGCTTCTAGCTGCTTCCAGGTATATCCTATTTCTGGTACTTTCGCCCGAATATTCGTCTGACAGCTCAGGAGTCTAGGTACAATGCATGTTCTAGAAAATCCTTTGCTTGGCCTCCAAGTAATTGCGGGATTAATTAGCATAAATTGAGCTGAATTAGCCTCTTATTCCATCTTTGCCTTTAGACTTTGGATTTACCTGCAATTAAGACCAAAACACGATTTAGACGACTATTTATTCATAAAAACTGTGAGAGAATGCGACATAATAATGCAGAATTGTAGACTAATCACACCCCCGCACTTATTCTTTTGCTCGTCCCGAGCAAAACAAGAAAGAAAAACTATACTATAAGGATTATTACACCACTTTCGCAGGTGGCGCGATTGCACTGAGCGTGTGCAACAAGCCGTTAAACCTCTAGGTTACCCTAGAGGAGGAGTGTTGTCTCCTGAGGGTTTTCAGCAGATTGCACCGACAAAATCCATAAAGAAAGAAGACAAATGTTAGTATTTTGAAAACGCATTTTGAAAGAGAGACATGTTTTTGAACTATTTTTGCAAAAATATAAGTGATCTAAAGTCATAAGTCCACCTATAATTATTCTTTCTTAAACTTAGTCTCTATGCAAGATATTGTTTTCAATTAAGGTAAGAATTCAAAATTGGATTGAATACTTTATCTTTCATAAAACCTAGATAGTATGCACACCGTGACAGTGAAGATTTCTGGGATTTCAACTCTAACCATAAAGCCATTTATTTATATATATTTATTTTCTTTTTCTCTTTTTTCTTCCCTTAGTTTAGGCTTTCTAGTTCACCCATGTAACAAGCCTATAACCGATGACACCCAAACCAGTCGGTCTTAGGGCACCAGATGAGAAAACATCCCTCGGGTTTAAGGACTCGAGTGAAAAAGGCCACGAAACTAAAGGGGATTTTTTATTTCCTTTACCACCGTTAGGCATGAATAATCATGCTTCTTGAGGCACAATTATCCAACTTAATAAGTGATGTTTTATTCACATATTTTTATTTTATTTTATTTTATTTTATTTTATTTATATATGGCATTTTAGGTCTTTGTTTCCATCCCAAAAATGTGTAAGTGTGAAGTGCATATTTATCTAAGGCAAAAAATTCAAGATAAAAATATCTCCCCAATTTTACTTACTTAGCCTATAATTTCAAGCAAGATCTATTATTTCAACTAGGTTTAAGATGTCATAATTAAGGCTTTCTTAATTTCTAAGATACATCTTAATTTTCTTAAAAATAGATCAAAACTTTGTCTCTTATTTCAAAAAGTTTTTAAAGAAAGAGAAAATTCCTATACAAAAGGGAAGATTTCTAAAAGAAGTGTAAAAGAAAGAAAATCTAAAAACTCTAAGTTAGTAAACCCTCCCCCACACTTATTTCATGCATTGTCCTCAATGCATCATGATATATGTATGCATGAAACAAAATAGAGAGGGAAGGAAAAAATTACCTCAAGGTGGTGGTTCCGGTGGTGGTCTGATTGGTCCACAAATGGTGGCCCAATCATTATTGCGTGGAGTCCGAAGGAACCCACCAGAAACCTCCATGATACAACCCACTAGAAAGATGTATGCATGTGTGATTTTTATTAAAAATGTTACCCCATCTAATTTCCAAATTTGCAAAATAATTTCAGAGTCAAATTTTTCAAAGCCCTTGTCCCAGAATGGAATGATTGATTTGGACTCAGGAAGCACAGGAACTAACACCGACTCAGAAAAATGACTCAAGTCAAGTAAAGGTTCAGGAGTCGAGATCGGTTCAGGAAGTGGGTCCAAATCAAGAAGATGAAGCTCAGGTCCACATTCATTTCCCCATGATGGAATGTGACTTTCTATGAGTAGTGATTCAAGTTCAGGAATGACATGTATGGGAATCAAAACTGACTCTAAAATGTTGCTCAAATTGGGTAACATAACAGGAGTCAATAGTGATTCGGAAATTTGAACAAGATCACAAATTGGAGGATCAAAGTCACATTCCTCATTCAGTTCAATTCCACAAAAATGAGAACTTACCAATTTATCAAATAGACTTTCAAAAGTATGAAATTGGTCAAGTTCAATATGATCATCATAAGAGATTGGTGATTCAATTTCACAATGGACAGGCACTGGATCCAATACTGACTCAGGAAATGGAGTGAAATCAGGTGAAGATACTGGAGTCATAATTGAATCATGAAGTAAAATCGAATCACTAATTTGAGGTTCATGATCATATTCATGTTCAAGTTCAATTTCAAAAAATGGATAACTTGCCAAAATGTCAATGGGATCTTTAACATTTGAAGTTTGGACAAGTTCAGGTGGGTGTGCTGAAATTGAATCTTGATTTCCAAAACAACATGACTCTTTGGCTCGGACAGAATGGATAGGGACATTAGAAATAGGATGAGAATGAAGAGTTTGGATCATCATATCTATGTCACGGTTACGAGCATTTTGAGCCTGAGTCATGATTTCAAGCATCTTTTTACAATTCATTGGTTCATCATTTTGTTGAAAAGATGAAGAGTTGTTTTGGAATTGGTGGCAAAATTGTGAGTCCATCAGATTTTGTGATTTTTGTTTAGACTCACGCATACTCATTTCCAAAATTGATGGTCTTCTATTTTGGACTGGTGGAAATGAGTATGAATCTTGAAAATGTTGTGGAATTGGAGAGGCCCTCATTTTCTGAATTTGTTGCTCGGCCTCTTGTAGATTAGCTTCTATACTCCTTTGTAACTCATATTTTTCTTCAATGGGAGGTCCAGAAAAAGGAGTATATGAAGCGAAATCGGGGAATGAATACTGTGTATATTGTGGACGAGGTGGACATGGTGGACAAGGAGGTTGAAAATTTGGCTCGGGGGACTTGAATCCCCATTGACTCTGTGACGAGTTAAAATTATTTTGAAAATTATAATCATAAGAATGTGGGTATGGGTTGTATTGATTCGGATAAGGCCAACCCGGTGTATTTGGTTGGTGCATATTGTAAAACGCCGGGTTGGAATTATCCGAATAGAATGGAGTCGGTGTGAAATATGGATTCATGTTCAGATTGAAAGAATTATTTTTGTTGAATGCCATTTCACAAACAATCACAAACAAAAAGAAAAAAATCAAACAACAAACAAAAAGAAAAGAAAAATCAAAACCAAGCCAATAAGAGGGTTGACCTAGACCTAGATGAAATGTCCCTAGGGGCCAACGTCTATTCAAATTTTATTAGGGCTTGGGTTGTGTGAGTGGGGAGATGATTTTTGGGCTAAGGAAGGGTTATGAAATCCCACCTTATCTTGTTTGGAGTTTGCCCTTAAGTTCAATTTGTGCAAGTGTGCAATATAGACAAGAAGATAACACAAAGCGATAAATCACCCACGTGTTTGTCCTACGTTATATGCAATGTCATATGTACATCTCCATCCAGATCACAACAACAGAACAAAATACAGTATATTGGAATTGAATTGACACGTGCCTAAATGCAAATGTCTAAACCGTTTTAAAGGCGTCCAAATACCGTATTTTAGTTCTTTTATTTTTATGGTGTGTAGGCAATCAAAGCAAGAAATATAGCAGCACAAATCAACTAGCTATTACAATTTACACATCCCAGAACAACAACAATTACAACGTTCACAAAATTGCCGCGGTTTCGCGGCAAAAGTCGCGGTTCCGCAGCTTTTCTTTTGAATCTGGGGCCCTGCTTTCAAGAGCAGGGGGATGCAAAGCTAGCTTATGTTCTGCAATGTTAAGAACCTATAAATATTGCCCTGCACACCAAAACAGAGAAGACAATGTTAACAAAAACGTGAAAACAAAACCATTCCCTTCCCCGGCAACGGCGCCATTTTTTTTGATCGTGGGCGGAACTAGCACTCAAAATGTGTATTTATGAAATCAAATGAAAAGCTCGAATGTTCTTAGTATACCCTCAATACTTCCGTTATAGCATTGGCTCAACGGGTCGTATCCACAGGGAAGGGAGGCGATAGAAGCATTAACAGTCTCTAGTCACGTCAGATGTTAACTATTCTTCTATGTTGAAAGAATGAAAAAGAATGAGAAAATGAAAACAAGCATGTGGTAGGTGAGGAGAGCGATGAAAACGGCGATGTAAAAACCAAAAGAGAAGTGAAGAAGATGGAACAAGGTAAACTAAGAAGGCGATGAAAACACCGACAGAAAAATGAGAAAAGAATTTGGAAAACGATTTCTAAAACAAAGGTAAAAGAAAACTCATGGCTACTAACTATTAAGTACTCCACTAACCATGCTAACCTCTTCGAGATAGTTGCCTCACATTTTGATCCTCGGCCATCACAATCCTTATCTTCAAGAAGCAATACAAAGCATGGCTCATGGATGGTTCATAACAATCACAACATTGCAACAAGAACAAGCTATTACAAGCATCACTCATTACACTACTAGCATGAAATAAAAGAGCATGAAATAAGAGAGTTAGCTTGGTTAGCAAGTTAGCAAGTTAGATTTTAGAAATAAAAGAGCATGAAGTAAAAGAGAGTTAGCTTGGTTAGCAAGTTAGCAAGTTAGATGTTAGAACCCATCATCTTTGGCCATCAATGGCTCTTGCAAGAATAAGGCCTTGTAGAGGCAACCCGATTCATGTGGATTATCAAGTAAGTGGTTAGATAGGTTAGTGGTTAGTAATTAGATTGCCATGAGAAGAAAAACTAGAAACAAAACATCATGTAGAAGATGAAGGAGATTATAATGGAAGAGAAAGGAGGTACCTTTACATAGAGTGTCACTCTCTATTACATCAATCCCTCACTATCTCTCTCTCTCTATGAATCACTCAGCCCTACTACAATGATCTACAAACAAATGAAAATACAAGAGAAGAGAAATGAAAAGCACCTACACTACACTAAATCTCTCCTAAAATCTGCATCTACTCCTAAAAACGAAGACTGCTCGCGCTCTGGGCAATTGCAGTGGTATTTATAGGGAGAAGAAGGCTCCAGAAGACGAGACGGGGCCACGCGTCGAAAATCGACGCGTGGCTCCCTAGGATTGCCGCAGAATCTCAAGGAATGCCGTGGGATTGCGGCAATCCTAGGGAATCGTGTCTCTGGATTTCGTCCACGCGTTCGTCTGGCTTCTAGCTGCTTCCAGGTATATCCTATTTCTGGTACTTTCGCCCGAATATTCGTCTGACAGCTCAGGAGTCTAGGTACAATGCATGTTCTAGAAAATCCTTTGCTTGGCCTCCAAGTAATTGCGGGATTAATTAGCATAAATTGAGCTGAATTAGCCTCTTATTCCATCTTTGCCCTTAGACTTTGGATTTACCTGCAATTAAGACCAAAACACGATTTAGACGACTATTTATTCATAAAAACTGTGAGAGAATGCGACATAATAATGCAGAATTGTAGACTAATCAATATAAACTTATTTTTCTTAGGCTTTCTTTTTACAAAAGAACTATATGGATTATTATAACATGAAGATTTTGCAATAAATCCAATATCATGATTATCATGTGACAAATTCTGAAAAGATAATAGATCATTTAATTTTTCTTTTCCTTTATTAAACTTAGTCACATTTTGCATAAGATCTTCATATTTCTTTTTGAAAACTAACATGTCTTTATCCAATATAGAAATCCTTTCATTCAAAGACTTAGTTTCCTTTTTCAGAAAAATGTTCTCTTTTATAAATTTCTTATTTTCTTTTGACAAAACTTTGTTTTTCAGTTTTTCATTTTCAGATCAAGAAATAATTCATGGAAAGCATCAGAGAGTTCAGAATATAATACCTCATCATCTTCAAGTGCCATGTAACATAGGTTGACACGTTCAGTGGATTCTTCTTCATCAGATGAAGATGAATCACTGTATTCTGATGATGCTTCGTAGTTCTTCTTCTTTCTGAACTTCTTACTCTTGTACTTATCTTTCTTCTTAAGCAAAGGACAATCCATCTTCATATGACCTGGTTTATCACAATTAAAGCATTTGAATTTACCTTGCTTTAGAAATTTCCTGAATTTCTTTGAGAGCATTGCCATCTCTTCTTCGTCATCATTGTCCGTGTCGGAAGATGCATGGAAGGCGAGTTCTTTCTTCTTTGAACGGTGTTGTCGTTCGTCCTTCTTCCTTTCTTCTAATTGCACTTCATATGCCATTAGATTACCGATTAGGTTTTCTAATGTCATAGTTGAGAGATCATTCGCCTCTTCAATGGCGGTTGTCTTCTACTCCCATTCTGGTGTGAGTGCACGAAGGATCTTTCGAACTCTTTCAACTTGGGTGTAGTCCTTTCCAAGGGATGCTAATGTATTGGTGATGTCGGTGAATCTTGTAACCATCTCGGATATGGTTCATTCTCTTCCATTTTGAATAACTCAAACCTGTGAACAAGAACAGATATTTTAGATTCCTTAACTTTATTAGTGCCTTCGTGTGTTACCTGAAGAGTATGCCATATTTGATGTGCAGAAGTTGCTGTTGAAACACGGTTGAACTCTTCTTTGGTTAGGGCACAGAATAGAGCATTCATCGCTTTGGCGTCAAGGTTCGCGTTCTTCTTTTGATCTTCACTCCAAACGTTGTAGTTGGTTGTGGGCTTAGTGTACGATGCTTCTACGATGTTTCAAAGGTCGTAGTTGAGTGACTGCAAGTATATCTTCATTCTACACTTCCAATAGTTGTAGTTGGTTCCGTCAAATAGCGGTGGACGTTGTGTAGAATGTCCTTCTTTGAATTGGGATGATGAGAACTCCGTTGCCATCCTCGTTGTTGACTTGTACCCTCTCTGATACCAAATGTAGGAATTGGTATGGTTGTTGGCTGTTGATGAACTTGGCTCTCCCTTGCTCTGATACCAATTGTTGGATCAGAGCGTATACGCCGGTTGTTGCCTTGAACCTTGATGTTGGTGCCGGGCTCTGATACCAATTGTTGGATCGTTGAGATAAGGACTAATTGCGGAATTATCTCTTGTAGGCAACTATAGATCTGAAATAACTCAAGTCAACATAAACACTAAACAAGAAGGATTAATCGTTAGGCAAATAAATAACTTGCAAGTAAAGGAAAACAAATCTCAGAAATTGATAAACGCAAACAAAGAGATTTATCCTGGTTCGGTCCTTATGACCTACATTCAGTCCCCAAGCCACCCGCTTGAGATTTTCCTTTAACCTTGATTTTCTCACCCAAAATCAATACACCATGTACACCACTTGACAAATCCCCTTCGCCAAATGTATACACCTTCTCTACATCCAAGAGAACACCTTCTCTTCCACCAAGAGAATACCTTCACCTTGTACAACTGCCTCTACAACCAAGACCTCCCGTGTACAATGATCACTTTGAGAATTACAATACTTTTCCTATAGCCTTGGTACTGAATGTGTATGTGGACAAGGTTCAGTATAGGAAACAAGAACTTCAGAGAATCTTCACAATGGAAATGTCTTTTGGTGAAGAACTGAAGTGGGAAAAACAGTTTTCAGGTTTTCAGATTTTTGGCTTTGGAAAACTGATAAAATCTCTTGGTATTTGGCCTTTGGAATAACTTTCCTATTTATAGCTGAAGACTAGGGTTAGTTAGGGAGTTATAGGTGCAATTTGAATCAAAGGAACGTTGAAAACAGTTGCACAAAAGACCAGATAATGAAAACTGTCCAACAGTCAGAAACTGCCTATAGTCGACTTGCCCAAAGAGTTCGTCGACTAGACTAGGCAAAATTCCTTCTATTAGTCGACTAGGTTTAGCTATTAGTCGACTAGGTCAGTGGCCGTTGGAAGAACAGTTTCAGAATAACTACTTCAAGTCGACTGCAACTACTTTATAGTCGACTTGACCAGTTATTAGTCGACTAGGGGATTTCTATAAGTCGACTATAAAAATGAATTAGTCGACTTGGTTTACTGTCGGTCGACTAATTGATCAAACAGAGAGTTGGGTCAATTTTTGGACACAGGGTTAGTCGACTTGGGTTTCTGGTTAGTCGACTACATCAAGGATTAGTCGACTTGACTTATGTATAAGTCGACTAATGGACCAAAGAAGTGTTGGTTTGTATCAAGGCTTTTACACTCTATTTCAACTTTACAAACCGCATTTTATCAACTCTCCTTGGCACATCTTGATCATGTCGGACTCTTGATTCGTCATGTGTAAGAGCTCCAAATGAATTGATCTTCACAAACGTCTTCATCGAAATAAGTTCCAACGATGGTTTCACCGATAGCAAGGATTGCTGCTACTGAAGGTATTTTCTTTATCCTCCTGAACTGGTTCCTCATCAAGTTAGGAAAGAGTTCTGACATTTCTTTTTGACTTTCTTCTACAGGGTTGGCTGCTGATAGTGAAACCACAACTACTTCTCATATTGAGGAGATGATCCAAGAGCTGGCCCAGCAGGAGGGCCTTGAAGCCCCCGCTACCAGGATGCCTCATGATGGTGCAACCGCTGAGGTCGGGAAGCCTTCATCCCCGAGTAGCTTATCCAGGGATTTGCCATCTTTGGATCCTCAACTTGGTAAGAGAATACTAACGTGTTAGATTTATCATTACCACTGACATTTAACGTTGTAGTTTGCAGAGAGCACTGGGGTAGCTCAAGTAAAGGATCATGCGATAAGCATTGGCACAGAAGATATCACAGTTCAAACTTCAGCTGGGAACCCAGTGCCGTAGAGTTTGTTGTTGCTTCTATTGCAGTGGAAGCTGCTACAACAATAACTATCCCGGAGGTATTGGTGACTACCTTAGTGTCTGACGAGCATGTTGGCCTCACCCCTACACAAGTTGAACTAGTTCCCGTCTCTCATCCGGTCATGGAAAGGGGGTTCGGGAGTACGTCAGCAGGGTTATCTCCAGCTAATAACATCATGGAAGAGTTAGTGATTAGACGGGAAAGGTGTCGTATTATGGAGTATAAATGAGCACAAATATATGTATTCAATTAAGGAGATAAGGTTTAGAAACAACCTCAAGTGCTTAGATCACTCCACAAATGTATGAAAGATGATTAATATACCCTTTCCTATCTCCGTTATAGCATAGGGCTATACCGAGTCGATTCTCAGGGAGAGCTCGCGATGGAAGCTTTACGATAGGTAGTGAAGATGTAAAACGAGAATTCTTCTATGCTTAAAAAAATAAAGAATAAAACAATGAAGAAGAAATGAAAGAATGGATGGATATGTTCATGATGGAAAATGTAAAAGAAATCAAAATCAAGATTGGATTTGGACTAACAACTAAAAAGAAAAGAAAACTTTAGAAAACTTGAATGGAAGAAAACCATGACTAGCTAACCTTACTACCTTGCTAAAACTTACTAAACTCCGTGATAGTGAATGCGTGCCTCATGTTGATTCATCGGCATGGATTTGTCTTGCGTGTTGATCTAATTACTTTCCCACTTGGATGACGGGGGGTTTAACCTATCGGAGAAGAGAAGACCATCCAACTTGCAAGATTAAAGATAACAATCACCCATGAGTTAGTAGTTAGCAAGGTTAGTGGTTAGCTAGTACATGTAGAAAAGTTAGCTACAAGCCATAAGGAAAGTAAAACAAAGCATGAACTAAATTGCAAGAAAGTAAAGCAAGAAATAAAGAAAGCAAGTAAACTAGAAAATGCAAGAGTAGAGAGAAGAGAATGGATGAATCCTTGCTTCACAAGTTGTCACTCCTTGATGTACACAAGCTTTCTCTCTCTTACAAACTCTCTCTTACAGAATTTCTAGGGAGGAAGAAGATCTAGAGAGCTACAAAAATCCTAGAGAAAAACTAACAAAAATACAAAGCTTAATCCCTAATCTCTCTCTCTTCTCTGCTCAGTCTTTGCTCGCAGGTCCAGGTGAAGTATTTATAGGGCTCAGAGAGAAGCTTCGAGATCCAGGTTGTTGGCGCAAAATCTGGAATCCAACAGACTTGGATCTGCCGCAATTTCTGGGATTTTCCCGCCAAATTGCGGCTCAACTGACTCTGTTGGGTAACAACTTTCTGGTACAGGTTGGTTACGAGGTTGTTATCCACGTGGCCTTCTAGAATCTTGAGTTGTTACGTAGAATTCTCTGGATCCTGGGTTTAAACTTGGGCTTTATCTTGGGCTTGGAATTAATCTCTTTAATTATTGCTAATTAAAGTGATTATTGGGCTTTCTCTCATTTCAGTTGTGGACCTGTAAAAATATAGAGAAGATGAGTAAAAATCATGTTTTTATTTGCTAAAATGCATGGGAATGATATGGTAAAATATGCACAATTGTGTAACAATCAGTTAGCACATCAAATGGTGCAATAATTTTTTGCTTCCATGAGGTCCTGTATCGACTTAGTGCTTTCCGGGAGTAGTTCCTTTGAGTTTGCCCGGATGCTTCTTGAGAATTAGATCGAGAACATCAGTCACACTGGGAGTCCTTCGCAGGCTAGGGCATGTCTGATGCTAGTTGAACAGCTGGGGAGCTATCTGAAGGAGCTCAAGACCCTGGAGAATGCTGGCTCAATGGAAGAGGCTCGGTCAACACTGAGTAAGCTCCTCGCCGCTCAAGAACACGAGCGAAAAGAGATAGAGGAACAAATGGCTGAAGAAGCCCGCCATATCCAACACTTCCAAGCCGATTACCAAAGACGGGTTGGCAATCAAAAGGAATCTGAAGTCGTCATCCAAAGTCCAGAGCAAATTATCGCCACTGCTCAAATTACTATTGCTAAGGTGCAAGCCTTGATTGAAGTCAACGAGCAGAAACTTGCTGCTGTCCGAAAAAGGCTAGAAGATTCGGAGGCTGTCAAGAAGCTGGTCCAAGAGGATCTTGCCGCTCATTCCTCCAGGTTGGAGTCTCTTCAGCACAATTGGCTACAAAGAGATTTTTGTTCGAGGAAGAGTTGAGGGTCTAGGCTCTGGTGGAAGCTGAAAGGGCGCGTCAGCTGAGATACATCCCCTCCGGGAACAATTCTGTTCCTTGGCAAAGCAGGATTATTAGCCTCCTTTCCATTTTGTAGCACTCCTTTTGTTAAATAAGAGTGTTTGTACCACTTTTATTATTTTCGAGTCAAATAATAAAAATTATCCAATTTTTGTCTCGTCTTTATCCTTTCAGACTCTTTTGCTGCCTGGATGAACTTAATTTTTATAGTCGTACTCCTTGACTGTTTGTGGAAACGCAGTCCTTAGTCGTTTTGATAGGGTATGATCATGAATAATAAACTCAGACTGTACTTAGTTCATGATTGAGACGCGGCTTTCATCTGCAGTAGAGACGCGATGTTGGGATCCTCAAGAATGACGCGCGAGTCTCAGTTGGTTGATGAGGACGCGGCTCTGACTCAACAGAGACACGACTCTGGTCCTTTGAGAGGGCGCAAACTCAGGCTGTACTGAGTTCATAATTGAGACGCGAATGTCATCTGCAGTGGAGACGCGGTTTTGGGCCCCTCAAGTATGACGCGCGAGTCTTAGCTAGTTAATGAGGACGCGGCTCTGATTCAACAGAGACGCGACTCTGGTCCTTTGAGAGGGCGCAACCTTGAAGCGCGAACCTGCGTTCTTGATAAAAGAGACGCGGTTGTGGACTCTTCAGTAGGAATGAAAGGAACGCAACCCTCGGGTTTATGAAAGGTCGCGGACTTGTGGACACGACCTTTGAGTCTGCGCCTGACGCCACTTCCTAAGCGTTACATGCAGCCCATCTTAAAGATCTTGTTGGATCTTTTAATGCCAGGTCGGCATTGATGATTGGGGACTTGTGTCCTTCGATGTTTCCAAAATGACAATCCACGCGTCAGCTCCTTATTGGACTTGATGTTCGTGTAGGAATTAAGGCTGATGGCTTTGATTTTTATGCCATTAATTATAAGCCTTATGGCTTGCCTATAAATAGGCCTCCTCCCTCTTAACAGTCCATTAGTTAGACTGTTTCCCTTTGAGAGCATGCGCTCTGAGAGTCTTCGTCTTGATTTGTCTATCTTCCCTTCAAGGAGATGTGTTCCAATGAACAGCTAGAACTCAAAGCTTCCATGCTTTCCTTTAATCTTTTTCAAAGATTATCACTGTCAAGTGATTTCAAGATCAAAAAGTATCGCCTTAAGTGCTTTTACGACCGCGCATTGATGCATAAAGTTCAACTTCTAGAGAATTCTTCTCCAGGTAGGAACCAGTTGTCGCAATGAAATACTCAGTCCTTCTGAGTTTCTGTCTTCCTATCCATTGAAGAAACTCGATCTCTTGATCTCTTCTTGAAGTCTGATTGATGCGCCCGTGTTCGGAAGTCGCGTCTTTCAGGCTTCTTGATAGAGAGATCTAGCTGACTTTTAATTCTAAGTCACAAGTCTTTTGACGCGAGTGTGACAAACTCTGTACTTAGATCTTGAAACGCGAGTTTTGTATATAAAGCCCGCGTTTGAGGTTCTTAACTTAAGAGAATTTTAACTCTTTGGAGACCTCTTGGACATAGATGTGGCAACCTATGTTGCTCAAACGCGGGTGTGGCAAACTCTGCGTCTGGGTTACCTCGCATCTTTTATCTTGGACGCAGGTCTGACACCAAACTGCGTTCAGATCTACACTGGCAAACTCCGCGTCTGAAGTTCACAATTTCAATCGCGTCTGCTCTTCAGCTTTTCTTTTTCTGCCTTAACAGAATTTTAACTTTTTGGTTTTTTGCTTCTTGCAGGTTCTGGGAGCCTCAGCCAGTCTTTCGCATCTTCACTGGGCTCTTGGGAGAATATTTCGACCAGCGAGCTTGTTTGATTTGCGAGCACTTGGAGAATCAGAACTCTTGTTCATAAGTGAGGAGGATTCACGCGGTTAATGACATCCGTCAAGGCCTTATTGGACATGACGCACCAGCAAATCCCCGGGTTTGTCATAGTCACAGTGGGTATGGTGGTGGGTATGGTCCTCTTGCAGGTCATGGGAAAGAGGACGTAACCTATAAGGTCTCGAATCCTCCCTTCACCAATATTACCCCCAGAAGTGACATTGACAAAAAACCCATGTTCATTAGATGACTTTCTAGTGGTGGAGATATTCATCAACGAAGGATTATGGCCCACACCAGTTGGTCGGGTGGAATCAGAATGTTCTTCTGCATTTCGACCTCGAGAAACACTATTGTTCTCAGTGAGCGGTGAGCTTCTTCAATGTTTACATCATGCATCATGATGTGACCAGCATCCGATCGTCTCAACACTGATCAACTGTGACAAGATTGAATGAGAGAAGAGAAGAACCTTTCTTCGGTGCTCTTCCAAACATCTTGTATTTGGAGTGGTGTAGATATCTTGGGGATGCAGCCTTTCACTGAGAGAGAGGGACTTCTTTGTACTCCTTTATTGTAACACTCAATCTTATTGTATAAGAGAACGTCTTGTATCACTTTCATATGTTTGAATATTAATAAAAAGTGATACTTTTTCTTGTCTTCTTATATGTCTTGAATTTCTTTTTTTTTTGAAATCCAGACACATAGAAGTAGGGACTCTTAACTTGCTAGAAATGCGATAATTAATTTAACAAGTCAAAGTTTGGAAAATTTCCATTTCAGGAATTTAAGATTACTGACGGAGGTGTGATATTAACTTGACAGGAATGTGGGTCAGAGGTGTGATATTAACTTGACTCAACAGGAATTTCAGTTTCATTTGAGAAGACTGAAAACATCACTATCATAGGTGTAATGTTAAACTTGACAGTGAAGGTAATGCTAGAGGTGTAATTTTGAACTTGGCATCAGTCATCTCGCTTTGATAGGAAAGTTCGAGGGAAAGTCATTGTCATAGGTGTATTGTTGAACTTAGCAATGAACTGGACGCTAGAGGTGTGATGTTAAATTTAGCATCGCTCATCTCAGTTTCGATATGGAAGTCTGAGGGAAAGTGACTGTCAGAGGTTTAATATTGAACTTGGCAGCAACTTAATCACTATTAAAGGTGTAGTGTTAAACTTGAAATCACCTAGAGGGGGGTGAATAGGTGATATGGCTAATCTAGAAACTAAATGCGGAAGCTAAAACTAATTTGCAACACACTTAATACAACCAACGAGTGTAGCCGAATTCCCCGTGAAGGGCTCTGGACTAACTCCTCTTGATTCTTCTGAATAAGAGTTGAGGCGCTATATGAAGCTCTCGTGGTTAAGCACAAGTGAGGCACACACACAACCAAGCATATAAGAATAAGCAATATGAATGATGCAAGGCACAACACAAGCAAATAATATATGATGCTATGAATGATGCACAACACAAATAAAGAGAGAGGGTTAAGAGACAATGGATCAAATGCAAACACAAAGATATGTTCCGAGGTTCGAGCCCCTAGCTCTACGTCCCCGCCTTCACCGAGAAGGATTTCTAATCCACTAGGAGTACCGAACTCCTCTCTCAACCTTATAATGCCACCGAGGCAATACAACCACAATCCACCTCTACCGAAGAGGGATAAGGCCCGTAGCCAAAACAACCAAACTCCACCTCACCAAGAGGGAGCAAACCAACAATCTCAACCTTTACCAAAGAGGGAGCAACCCAACAAATCAAGGGTTTACAACTTGGTGGTATCTTTCAACCACAAACAATCTCTTTTCCACAAAACAAAGGATTCTAAATAGATAGGATAGGAGATATAGCTCAAGTGTGAAAAATCAAGGTGTTTTTGGAAATCAAATAACAAAGAAAAACTACTTGGAAAATCTCTTGTAAATGATAGAAATGAAAATCCAACACAATATCCTAAAAACCTAGTTTTCTTTGATTTTTCCAAAACCCTTAAAAACAAAACAAAGAATAGCAATTTGATTCAAAAACTTTTTGTTTAAAACACTAGAAGAGATCTGGAATTTTTGGCTCTAAAAATTTTAACCAAAAACTCAAAGCAATGGGGTATTTATAACCCCAAAACAAAACTAGCCGTTAGGCTGAATTTTCAGCCTGAGACGGCTGGCGGTCGACCGCCCGGTCGACCGCCAACGGTCATAAATATGACCGTTGGGAGCCAGCGGTCGACCGCCGGTCGACCGAAAATTTCCAGAAAGCAACGCTCTCTGGCCGGTCGACCGTAACGGTCGACGCCCAATTTCTGGCCAAACATGCACAGGTCTGTGCACGTCGGTCGACCGATCAGTCGACCGGCTCTGGAACACGGTCGACCGGTTCGGTCGACCGCCAGGGCCTGGCAGCCAATTTTCTGGGTCAGAAACTGGGTTTAAAAATATTGTAAAAATTCCCATAAAACTTCTAAAAATCCACAAAAATAGTTTAATCATTTTGCATTGATATATAAACATGTGATAAAAATTTCAACTCAAATATCAAGCAATTTGAAACATTTTTGTGTCTTATCATTTTTACCAAAAACCAAAAACTGTATTTTATCAAATTTGGATTTTTCAATAGGAAATCTGATTTTTCTTAAAACTCATGAATAGACATATCAAAATAAGTTTGTCTAGGAAGTTAAGCATGCATGTATAAAGAATGAATCTACTATACACAAACCATTTAAACTTGTTTTGATCTACTATTCATGAAAACAAATATCGGTTAAACCAAAAACCGAAAACCAATATTAAAAATATAAAACGTGTGTGTTTTGTGAACTGGAGCATATCAACTATCTAATCTTTACACATAGATCTAAAACACACTAAACTAGGATACCTAATTCTTCTTGATGAACTCCGTCTTCAAGTCGACTCGATCCAAAACTGTGTGATCCACCGAGCTTGACTCCAACGAGTGCTATGTATGATCTTGATGCTCGGGCTCTGGAATCACCATGTGAAAGCTTCCAAACTCCTTTGTTGAAGCTAATCACCAACTAATATCTTAATTAATGATCTAAAACTAAAATCACAAGATTATTAGTAAACATAACTACATGAGTTAATCATCATCAAAACTAGAGTGGAAGGCCTCTGGGCCAACAATCTCCCCCTTTTTGATGATGACAAAACTCATGGAGTTATATATGCATGAATTAAAGTTAAGCTTCAAAGAAGCTCCCCCTTAACTCATGCATAGTAATAAACAAATAGATATGCAATGTAAGCTCTTAAACATATATGCATAGATATGCACAAAACAAGATACCAAATACACAAACATGTAAATGATACCAAACATGAAATGCATCATGCATAAAACGTGCTCTTGATACCAATAAAAACATGCTCTTAAATAAATAATGCTCTTGATACCAATTAAACAATTAAACGACAAACTAATAAATAAAACAAAACATGCATATAAAACATGCATATAAACTCAAATACTTCTCCCCCTTTTTGTCAATCATCAACAAAGGGGTCCAAGTAAAAAACAAATCAATAAATTCTTCTCCCCCTTTTTGTTCGAAACAAAGAACTAACAAAGGGGTTAAAAATAATGTTTTCCCCTTTTTGTCTAAAACACAAATGATGTAAATAAGGGGTGACAATCAATTAAGATATCATTAAAAATATGTCAAAGTAGCATCTTGATACCAATTGAAAGGAAACATAAAAACATTGATACCAATTTTAAGAAAACAAAAGAAAATCTTGATACCAATTGAAAACATTCAAATAAACATCTTGATACCAATTGTAAGTATTTGTCATTAAGAACATATGATACCAAAATAAAAAACAATATATATGAGTATACAAAAATGTCAATATTGATACCAATTGAAAAGATCCAATGATACCAATTGAAACAACAATAATATCAAGTGTATACCTCATATCCTATCCTCCCAATCATGTTCAAGTTTAAAATGATTTTCACTATAAAGCATACATGAGCATGGTCTCCCATCCAACCACCCTTGGAAGGTAGGGGTTTTCAAAAATTGGTTTAGAAAATAAAGTTTGTTTGAAAACTCTACCATATCGAAGAATCCCGCAACTAGTTAAATGGAAAAACTTGTAAACTAGTACGAAATCCTTCAAGCAAGGAATAAACAAAATATTTGTCATGAAGCTATGAAATCACATGATCACTAAAAACACTCAAAGTCCATAAAGCTCATATCATACTCATGAAAACATAATCATGAGAAACATTTAAATAAGGTGAGTGAACAAGTGTTATGTGAAACATATCAACATGAAAAAGACATTCAAGCTCAAAATTCCTTTAAATATGAAAATATGAAAATCATCAAAACTATTTAATCTTCAAGGCATATGTATGTCTTATACAAACTAAAGTATACATACATATCCAAACATAATGAGTCCACAAATGTATATGCATGAAAGGCACGTGGCTCAAAGGATGTATATGTATAACAATAATTTGGATAAAATGGACATATACATGAAGTTAAACAAGAAATCATAAAACAAATTCAAAAATAGGAATACAAGTTTAAAATGCATGGATCATCAAAACTAGACTATACTAGCACATCTAATGGGTTCAAATAAGCATTCAAGCTCAAACACATATAGATTTATTTGTGGCCCACTATATGCACAAATATATACATAGTCTTAATGAAAACTAACATTTTAAACATATATTCAAATCATGAAGCATCAAAACAAGATATGAATAAACATGAAAAACATAAACATGATTATTATGTAAATTCACATGTTATTAGAGCTAAGATAAACATGATAGCTAAACAACGGTGAGAACACAAAAATAATAGTCCATATTAAACATGGGTGGCTCAAAAGGCTATACATGCATGTCAAGGGTCTAATAATCATGACATTAACATAATAATCTATAAACATCAAAGCATGCTATAAATAATGAACATGAAAAGCATGTAAAATAAACGGGAGTTAGAGATCGATACGAAAACCGATGAGGGCACCGCTCTAGTTCTCCAAACCAAGATGGTCCTCCCACCAAACTTCCCTTGAAAGTGATGCATCCAAATAGTCATCATGAAGCTCGGAACGCATCCACTCTAAGGTACCTCTACTCTCACGTCATGTGAGAGCCCACACCTACATCATAAACAAGCGGGATGGTCTTTGGTACCCATATCTTTTGGGTCCATGGGGGTTAGTCCCTTCTCTAACCCAAATAAATTTATTTGCTAAATTAACATTATGTATTCTATCATAGCAAAATTTAGCAAGGTGGCCCTTATGTCCACAATGTGTACAAGTGTACACATGAGCATACAAGTGATGATGGTGTCCGTGAGGAGCATGTGTATGCCGTAGAGGGTGTACATGCATAATAGATGGAACTTGTTTCTTTCGAACCAAGGATTCCAAGCGTGTATGACTAGAAACACAATGGCTCAAAGTGGAGCCCAAACAATCCATATTCTTCTTTAAAACATTTATATCATTTTTAATCAAAGAAGAAGTGGAGCATGCAAGGGGTGATCTAGGTGAAACTACCCTAGCATGGCAAACATGTGAATCTATTTTATTTGCAAAAATTCATTTTTCTATAAACAAATTTCTAAATCATTTGAAATAGAAATTATTTGTTTTTCGAAGAAACATTCTCTTTTAAAACAAAATCAACTTTTGAAGACAATTTTTCATTTTTCTTCAAAATTATTTCCCTATCATTTTTAGATTTTAAAACTTCATTTTCTTTTAAAACAAGGTCAAGCTTACATTTCAATGAATCCCTATCATTAGAAATCTCCACTTTCTCTTGCAAAACAGTGTCAAGTATAGAAATCAAATTTTTATTTTCAATGATACGGCCTAGACTTTTCTTTTTCAAAATGTTATATTTTTTTATCAATTTTTCACAAACTATAGAAAGTTCTTCATTTAAAGTATTGGGATCAACATGATCATTACAAGAAGAACTAGCATCACTACAATCTAGTTGAGATTCCGAATGTACCTCAAGGGAGTCATTCCCTTGGATCATGAAGTATTGTGAGTCGGATTCTCCACTAAATTCCTCCGGTTGGATTGGCAATTGAAGCTTAGAGGTGGAGGTGGTTGTCAACTTGTTCCACACTACAAAAGCGGAATCAAGGTTAGAAACAAGCATAAGATAATCTTTAGAAAGCGTGCTTCTAATAGCCTCTAGGGCTTGTGCATTGGCCCCTATATGATTGCTATTACCAAGATAGCATTTCTTGGTAGCGGCAAGGAAAACATGCAAGCCTAGGGTTTGTAGGTAAATGGACATCTTAGTCTTCCAAACAATGATGTTGGAAGAATCAAACATAGGTGGGGTCACGAAGTCCATGGGTGTAAACTATATGTGTGCAAGCAAAAATATGTGCAAATGCAAATATGGATTAGCAAACAAGGATCTCACTCCTAGGTGGTTAAACCTAAAGTATCAGGAGCGTAAGCTCTGATACCAATTGAAATCACCTAGAGGGGGGTGAATAGGTGATATGGCTAATCTAGAAACTAAATGCGGAAGCTAAAACTAATTTGCAACACACTTAATACAACCAATGAGTGTAGCCGAATTCCCCGTGAAGGGCTCTGGACTAACTCCTCTTGATTCCTCTGAATAAGAATTGAGGCGCTATATGAAGCTCTCATGGTTAAGCACAAGTGAGGCACACACACAACCAAGCATATAAGAATAAGCAATATGAATGATGCAAGGCACAACACAAGCAAATAATATATGATGCTATGAATGATGCACAACACAAATAAAGAGAGAGGGTTAAGAGACAATGGATCAAACGCAAACACAAAGATATGTTCCGAGGTTCGAGCCCCTAGCTCTACGTCCCCGCCTTCACCGAGAAGGATTTCTAATCCACTAGGAGTACCGAACTCCTCTCTCAACCTTACAATGCCACCGAGGCAATACAACCACAATCCACCTCTACCGAAGAGGGATAAGGCCCGTAGCCAAAACAACCAAACTCCACCTCACCAAGAGGGAGCAAACCAACAATCTCAACCTCTACCAAAGAGGGAGCAACCCAAAAAATCAAGGGTTTTACAACTTGGTGGTATCTTTCAACCACAAACAATCTCTTTTCCACCAAACAAAAGATCCTAAATAGATAGGATAGGAGATATAGCTTAAGTGTGGAAAATCAAGGTGTTTTTGGAAATCAAATAACAAAGAAAAACTACTTGGGAAATCTCTTGTAAATGATAGAAATGAAAATCCAACACAATATCCCAAAAACCTAGTTTTCTTTGATTTTTTCAAAACCCTCGAAAACAAAACAAAGAATAGCAATTTGATTCAAAAACTTTTTGTTTAAAACACTAGAAGAGATCTGGAATTTTTGACTCTAAAAATCTTAACCAAAAACTCAAAGCAATGGGGTATTTATAGCCCCAAAACAAAACTAGCCGTTAGGCTGAATTTTCAGCCTGAGACGGCTGGCGGTCGACCGCCCGGTCGACCGCCAACAGTCATAAATATGATCATTGGGAGCCAGCGGTCGACCGAAAATTTCCAGAGAGCAACACTCTCTGGCCGGTCGACCGTAACGGTCGACCGCCCAATTGTTTGGCCAAACGTGCACAGGTCTGTGCACGTCGGTCGACCGATCGGTCGACCGGCTCTGGAACACGGTCGACCGGTTCGGTCGACCGTCAGGGCCTGGCAGCCAATTTTCTGGGTCAGAAACTGGGTTTAAAAATATTGTAAAAATTCCCATAAAACTTCTAAAAATCCACAAAATAGTTTAATCATTTTGCATTGATATATAAACATGTGATAAAAATTTTAACTCAAATATCAAGCAATTTGAAACATTTTTCTGTCTTATCATTTTTACCAAAAACCAAAACTGTATTTTATCAAACTTGGATTTTTCAATAGGAAATCTGATTTTTCTTAAAACTCATGAATAGACATATCAAAATAAGTTTGTCTAGAAAGTTAAGCATGCATGTATAAAGAATGAATCTACTATACACAAACCATTTAAACTTGTTTTGATCTACTATTCATGAAAACAAATATCGGTTAAACCAAAAACTGAAAACCAATATTAAAAACATAAAACGTGTGTGTTTTGTGAACTTGAGCATATCAACTATCTAATCTTTACACATGGATCTAAAACACACTAAACTAGGATACCTAAGTCTTCTTGATGAACTCCGTCTTCAAGTCGACTCGCTCCAAAATTGCGTGATCCACCGAGCTTGACTCCAACGAGTGCTATGTATGATCTTGATGCTCGGGCTCTGGAATCACCATGTGAAAGCTTTCAAACTCCTTTGTTGAAGCTAATCACTAACTAATATCTTGATTAATGATCTGAAACTAATATCACAAGATTATTAGTAAACATAACTACATGAGTTAATCATCATCAAAACTAGAGTGAAAGGCCTCTAGGCCAACAAAACTTAACAGTAATTTGTCAGAGGTGTGATGTTAACCTGATAGTAGTTGATTTGTGATATGAGCAATTTTTAGGACTTGTCATTCTATTGATGAGAATTGACAAGTTAAGTTTGGAATGTCAGAGGTGTAGTGTTAGCTTGACAGTGGTTGATTTGCGATATGAGCAATTTTGACGACTTGTCATTCTATTGATGAGAATTGACAAGTGAAGTTTAGAATGTCAGAGGTGTAGTGTTAACTTGACAATGGTTGATTTACGATATGAGCAATTTGAGGACTTGTCATTCTATTGATGAGAATTGACAAGTGAGTTTGGAATGTCAGAGATGTAGTGTTAACTTGACAGTGGTTAATTTGCGATATGAGCAATTTTGAAGACTTGTCATTCTATTGATGAGAATTGACAAGTGAAGTTTGGAATGTCAGAGGTGTAATTTTAACTTGACAGTGGTTGATTTGTGATATGAGCAATTTTGAGGACTTGTCATTCTATTGATGAGAATTGACAAGTGAAGTTTGAAATGTCAGAGGTGTAGCATTAACTTGACAGTGGTTGATTTGCGATATGAGCAATTTTGAGGACTTATCATCCTATTGATGGGAATTGACAAGTGAAGTTTGAAATGTCAGAGGTGTAGTGTTAACTTGACAGTGGTTGATTTGCGATATGAGCAATTTTAAGGACTTGTCATTCTATTGATGAGAATTGACAAGTGAAGTTTGGAATGTCAGAGGTGTAGTGTTAACTTAACAGTGGTTGATTTACGATATGAGTAATTTTGAGGACTTGTCATTCTATTGATGAGAATTGACAAGTGAAGTTTGGAATATCAGAAGTTTAATTTTAACTTGACAGTGGTTAATTTTCTGAGACATGAGAAATTTGCTGTTAGAGGTGTAGTATTAACATAACAGCGAGGATTACTAATGAGTTTTGTTGTCAAAGGTTTATTATTAACTTGACTGAATCCACTAGAGATTGGAAGATCTGGTTTGTCAGAGGTTTAATATTAACTTGACAAATGCCAGTTCATTTCATTAGGAAGATGAACACAGGTATTTTTGTGGCCCTACCATTCTGTAGGTGAGAATTGGTAAGAGATTTTGGAGGAGAGGATGGGACCAAGCTGATCGGGGCGGAAACTAGCACTCAAAAATGCATATTATCTGAAATCGATGAAAAGCTCGAATGTGCTTAGTGTACCCTCGATACTTCCGTTATAGCATTGGCTTAACGAGTCGTATCCACAGGGAAGGGAGGCGATAGAAGCATTAACAGTCTCTATTCACGTTAGTTGTTAACACTTCTTCTTTGTTGAAAGAATGAAAAAGAAAAGAAAAGGAAATCCAGAATGCGGTAGGTGAGGAGAGCGATGGAAACGGCGATGTGAAAACAAAATAGAAAAGTGGTTTGGAGAACAAAATATAAAAGGAGATGAAACAAGGATGAACTAAGAAGGCGGTGAAAACATCGATGGGAAAATAAGAAGAGGAGCTTGAAAACGATTTCTAAAACAAACTAAAAGAAAACTCATGGCTACTAACTACTAAGTACTCCACTAACCATACTAACCTCTTCGAGATAGTTGCCTCACATTTTGATCCTCGGCCATCACAATCCTTGGATACAAGAAACGATATAAAGCATGGCTCATGGATGGTTCTTTACAATCAAAACATTGCAACAAGAACAAGCTAATACAAGCATCACTCATTACACTACTAGCATGAAATAAAAGAGCATGAAATAAAAGAGAGTTAGCTTGGTTAGCAAGTTAGCAAGTTAGCAAGTTAGATGTTAGAACCCATCATCTTTGGCCATCAATGGCTCTTGCAAGAACAAGGCCTTGTAGAGGCAACCCGATTCATGTGGATTATCAAGTAAGTGGTTAGATGGTTAGTGGTTAGTAGTTAGATTGCCATGAGAAGAAAAAGTTAGCAAGAAATCATGTTAGAAGGTGAAGGAGATTACAATGGAGGAGAAAGAAGGCACCTTTACATAGAGTGTCACTCTCTATTACATCAATCCCTTACTTTCTCTCTCTATGAATCACTCAGCCCTACTACAATGATCTAAAAACAAAGAAAAGAAAATACAAGAAATGAAGAACACTCACCTACACTACACTAAAATCTGAACCTACTCCTAAAATGAAGACTTCCTGCGCTCTGGCTCTCTGCAGGTCTATTTATAGGCAGAAGAAGGCTCCATAAGACGAGACGGGGCCACGCGTCGAAAATCGACGCGTGGCTCCACTGGATTGCCGCGGATCCGCAAGTATTGCCGCGGATCCGCGGCATTTCCATGGAGCTGGGTCCCGGATTTTGGTCTGTGGCTTCGTCTGGCTTCGAGACGCTTCCTGGTATATTCCTTTTCGGGTAATTCCGTCCGCAGATCTGTCTGATGTGCGCGAGAGGCTAGGTTCAATGTATCTTCTAGATGATCCCTTGCTTTGCCTACAAGTAATTCGGGATTAATTACCCTTAATTGGGTCTAATTAAGCTCTTATTCCATATTTGCCCTTGAACTTTGGATCTACCTGCAATAAAGACCAAAACACGGTTTAGACCGACAATTTATTCATAAATCTGTGAGAGAATGCGACATAATAATGCAGAATTGTAGACTAATCACACCCCCACACTTATTCTTTTGCTCGTCCCGAGCAAAACAAGAAAAGAAAAAACTATGCTACAAGGGTTATTACACCACTTTCGCAGGTGACGCGATTGCACTGAGCGTGTGCAACAAGCCGTTAAACCTCTAGGTTACCCTAGAGGAGGAGTGTTGTCTCCTGAGGGTTTTCAGCGGATTGCACCCACAAAATCCATAAAGAAAGAAGACAAATGTTAGTATTTTGAAAACACATTTTGAAGGAGAGACAAGTTTATGAAATATTTTTGCAAAAATATAAGTGATCTAAGGTCATAAGTCCACCACAAATCATTCTTCCTTAAACTTAGTCTCTATGCAAGATCTTATCTTCAATTAAGGTAAGAATTCAAAATTAGATTGAATATTTTATCTTTATAATACCTAGATAATATGCACTTTGTGATAGTGAAGATTTTTGGGATTTCAACTCTAACCATCAAGCCATTTATTTATTTTTTTTTTTCTTCCCTTAGTTTAGGCTTTCTAGTTTACTCATGTAGCGAGCCTATAACCGATGACTCCCAAACCAGATGGTCCTAGGGCACCAGATGAGAAAACATCCCTCGGGTTTAAGGACTCAAGTAAACAAGGCCACAAAACTATGGGGGATTATTTGCTTCTTTTGACCACCGTTAGGCGTGAATAATCATGCTTCTTGAGGCATAATTATCCAGCTTAATAAGTGATGTTTATTATATATATTTTTTTTTCTTTTTATTTATTTTTTTGCTTTTTAGGTCTTTGTTTCCATCCCAAAAATTGTGTAAGTGTGATGTGCATACTATCTAAGGCAAAAAATTCAAGATAAAATTATCTCCCCAATTTATCTTACTTAGCCTATAATTTTAAACAAGATCCATTATTTCGACTAGGTTTAAGATGTCATAATTAAGGCTTTCTTAATTTCTAAGATCATCTTAATTTTCTTAAAATAGATCAAAACTTTGTCTCTTATTTCAAAAAGTTTTTAAAGAAAGAGAAAATTTTCTATACAAAAGAGAAGATTTCTAAAAGTATCCTAAAAGAAGTGTAAAAGAAAGAAAATCTAAAAAACTCTATGTTAGTAAACCCTCCCCCACACTTATCTCATGCATTGTCCTCAATGCATCGTGATGTATGTATGCATGAAACAAATAGAGAGGGAAGAAAAAATCACCTCAAGGTGGTGGTTCCGGTGGCGGTCTGATTGGTCCACGAAAGGCGACCCAATCATTCTTGCGTGGAGTCCGGAGGAACCCACCAGAAACCTCCATGATACAACCCACTAAAAAGATGTATGCATTTATAATTTTATTAAAAAATTTACCCCATCTAATTTCCAAATTTGCAAAATAATTTCAGAGTCAAATTTTTCAAAGCCCTTGTCCCAGAATGGAATGATTGATTTGGACTCAGGAAGTATAGGAACTAACACCGACTCAGAAAAAAGACTTAAATTAAGTAAAGATTCAGGAGTCGAGATTGGTTTAGAAAGTGGGTCCAAATCAAGAAGATGAAGCTCAAGTCCATATTCATTTCCCATGATGGAGTGTGACTTTCTATGAGTGGTGATTCAAGTTCAGGATGACAGGTATGGGAATCAAAACTGACTCTAAAATGTTGCTCAAATTGGGTAACATAACAGGAGTCAATAGTGATTCGGAAATTTGAACAAGATCACAAATTGGAGGATCAAAGTCACATTCCTCATTCAGTTCAATTCCACAAAAATGAGAACTTGCCAATTTATCAATGGGACTTTCAAAAGTATAAAATTGGTCAAGTTTAATATGATCATCATGAATGATTGGTGATTCAATTTCACAATGAATTGGTACAGGATTCAATACTGACTCGGGAAAAGGATTGAAATCAGGTGAAGATACCGGAGTCATAATTGAATCAGGAAGTAGAATTGAATCACTAATTTGAGGTTCATAATCATATTCATTCTCAAGTTCAATTTCAGGAAAAGGATAACTTGCCAAAATGTCAATGGGATTTAAAGTTTGGACAAGTTCAGGTGGGTGTGCTGAAATTGAATCTTGATTTCCAAAATGACAAGAGTCTTGGGTCATATCAATAGAGTTTGGCATAGTTGAATTGGTCAAAGGTTGATAAGATAGAGTTTCCTCATTCCAAGAATGTTAACCAATTGACTCAATTGTTCTTCCACCTTATTGATAGACTCGGCATGTGATTTTGACATTGTAATAAAGACTCCTGCAAGATATCCAAACTCTTATCTAGATATGATGTATCTCCAAGTGGTTGCTCTAGAATGGGAGTATAAAAATCTTGATTTTGGAAATTTTGTGAATAATGTGAGTCAAAAATGTGTGGAGATTGAAGATTGAACTCACACAAGAGTTCTTTACTCGTTTCCAAGGCAAATGATTGTTCATTATGAGGAGATGGAACTGAGTAAGACTCTTGAAAATACTGTGGAATTGGAGAGGCCAATGTTTCTTGAAGTTGTTGCTCGGCCCACTGTAGATTGGCTTCTAAACTCTTTAGTAACTTAGATTTTTCTTCAATTGGTGGTTCAAAAAAAGGAGTATAAGAAGTGAAATCGGGGAATGAATATTGTGGATAAGGTGAATATGATGGACAAGGTGGACATGGGGGACAAGGAGGTTGATAATTAAACTCGGGGGAAGTGAATCCCCATTGACTCTGTGACGAGTTGAAATTATTTTAGAAATTATAGTCATAAGAATGTGGGTATGGGTTGTATTGATTCGGATAAGGCCAACCCGGTGTATTTGGTTGGTACATATTGTAAAACGCCGGGTTAGAATTATCCGAACCAAATGGAGTTGGTGTGAAATATGGATTCATGTTCGGATTGAAAGAATTGTTATTGTTGAATGCCATTTCACAAACAATCACAAAAAAGAAAAAATCAAACAACAAACAAAAAGAAAACAAAAAATCAAAACCAAGCCTATAGAAGGGTTGACCTAGACCTAGATGTCCCTAGGGGCCAACGTCTATTCAAATTTTATTAGGGCTTGGGTTGTGTGAGTGGGGAGATGATTTTTGGGCTAAGGAAGGGTAATTAAATCCCCACCTTATCTTGTATGGGTTGTGCCCTTAAGTTCAATTTGTGCAAGTGTGCAATATAGACAAGAATATAACACAAAGCGATAAATCACCCACGTGTTTGTCCTATGCTATATGCAATGCCATATGTACATCTCCATCCAGATCACAACAACAGAACAAAATACAGTATATTGGAATTGAATTGACACGTGCCAAAATGCAAATGTCTAAACCGTTTTAAAAGCGTCCAATTACCGTATTTTAGTTCTTTTCTTTATTATGGTGTGTAGGCAATCAAAGCAAGAAAGATAGCAGCACAAATCCACTAGCTATTACAATTCACACATCCCAGAACAACAAAATTTACAATGTTCACAAAATTGCCGCGGTTTCGCGGCAAATGTCGCGGTTCCGCGGCTTGTCTTTAGAATCTGGGGCCCTGCTTTTAAGAGCAGGGAGATGCAAAGCTAGGGTCTATTCTACAATGTTAAGCACCTGTAAAGCTTGTCCTGCACACCAAAACAGAGAAGACAATGTTAACAAAAACGTGAAAACAAAACCATTCCCTTCCCCGGCAACGGCGCCAAAACTTTTGATCGATGGGGAAACTAGCACTCAAAATGCATATTATCTGAAATCGATGAAAAGCTCGAATGTGCTTAGTGTACCCTCGATACTTCCGTTATAGCATTGGCTTAACGGGTCGTATCCACAGGGAAGGGAGGCGATAGAAGCATTAACAGTCTCTATTCACGTCAGTTGTTAACACTTCTTCTTTGTTGAAAGAATGAAAAAGAAAAGAAAAGGAAATCCAGAATGCGGTAGGTGAGGAGAGCGATGGAAACGGCGATGTGAAAACAAAATAGAAAAGTGGTTTGGAGAACAAAATATAAAAGGAGATGAAACAAGGATGAACTAAGAAGGCGGTGAAAACATCGATGGGAAAATAAGAAGAGGAGCTTGAAAACGATTTCTAAAACAAACTAAAAGAAAACTCATGGCTACTAACTACTAAGTACTCCACTAACCATACTAACCTCTTCGAGATAGTTGCCTCACATTTTGATCCTCGGCCATCACAATCCTTGGATACAAGAAACGATACAAAGCATGGCTCATGGATGGTTCTTTACAATCAAAACATTGCAACAAGAACAAGCTAATACAAGCATCACTCATTACACTACTAGCATGAAATAAAAGAGCATGAAATAAAAGAGAGTTAGCTTGGTTAGCAAGTTAGCAAGTTAGATGTTAGAACCCATCATCTTTGGCCATCAATGGCTCTTGCAAGAACAAGGCCTTGTAGAGGCAACCCGATTCATGTGGATTATCAAGTAAGTGGTTAGATGGTTAGTGGTTAGTAGTTAGATTGCCATGAGAAGAAAAAGTTAGTAAGAAATCATGTTAGAAGGTGAAGGAGATTACAATGGAGGAGAAAGGAGGCACCTTTACATAGAGTGTCACTCTCTATTACATCAATCCCTTGCTTTCTCTCTCTCTATGAATCACTCAGCCCTACTACAATGATCTAAAAACAAAGAAAAGAAAATACAAGAAATGAAGAACACTCACCTACACTACACTAAAATCTGGACCTACTCCTAAAATCGAAGACTGCCCGCGCTCTGGCTCTCTGCAGGTCTATTTATAGGCAGAAGAAGGCTCCAGAAGACGAGACGGGGCCACGCGTCGAAAATTGACGCGTGGTTCCACTGGATTGCCGCGGATCCGCTAGGATTGCCGCGGATCCGCGGCAATTCCAGGGATCTGGGTCCCAGATTTTGGTCTGTGGCTCCGTCTGGCTTCGAGACGCTTCCTGGTATATTCCTTTTCGGGTAATTTCGTCCGCAGATCCGTCTGATGTGCGCGAGAGGCTAGGTTCAATGTATCTTCTAGATGATCCCTTGCTTGGCCTCCAAGTAATTCGGGATTAATTACCCTTAATTGGGTCTAATTAAGCTCTTATTCCATCTTTGCCCTTGAACTTTGGATCTACCTGCAATAAAGACCAAACACGGTTTAGACCGACAATTTATTCATAAATCTGTGAGAGAATGCGACATAATAATGCAGAATTGTAGACTAATCACAAGCCCATTAGGATTTTTAGCAAACCCTCAACTATCAACGGATTTGGTGTACCTTTACCAACTACCGTTTGAGTTGGGCTAGCCATGCTATTCCCCTCAGCATGATAAGTTGTCGAAGACTTATGTTGGATTTGAAAGCCAACATTTTCTTCTATCTTTGGCCATTGGAGGCGTAGGATGTCAATAGAAGAGTAACTAAGCTGAAACCGAAGTCTTGCGTTTTGTCTCTTTCTTAATATTTACATCATGCAACATGATGTGACCATTGCTTGATCAGCTTGACATTAGTCACCCGTGATGTGATCCAATGAAGGGAGAAGCTTTTCTTGGATCTAGAGTTTTGATCAAAGGTGTAGTATTAACCTGATCAGGAGAAGAGTGCTATCAAGGATAGTATTTCTTCAAGAACTTGCTATTGATTGGCATCACAAGTGTATCACCGTCTGAGGTTATGAGGCGATATGCTCCATTTGAGTAGCCGACTCTACTACAAATGGTCCTTCCCATTTGGGCTGGAACTTTCCTTTGGTCTTATGCATCATCACCATAGGTCTTCTGACGGCTAAGACAAGGTCGCGTTTCTTGAAAGTTTGCTCCTTGACTTTCTTGTTGAAAGCTCTGGTAGTTCGAGCTTGATAGAGCTCGATTTGCTGTTGAGCTCGCAGGCGTTTTCGTCCAAAGCCTCCAGCTCTTGGAGTCGCAGTCGATGCGTCTCCTCATTTTTCATCTCTGCTGTCAAGGTGACACGTAGAGATGGGATTTGGATTTCTAATGGGAGTACAGCTTCACACCCATACACCATGGAGAAAGGTGTAGCCTTCGTCGGGGTTCGAACCGTCGTGCGATAATCCCATAAGCATTCACCTAACTTGTCATCCCAGTCACGTTGGCTTTTTGACACGAATTTCTTGAGAAGTTTCGCAATAGTCCTGTTGAAAGCTTCTGCGAGGCCGTTAGCGGCTGGGTAGTATGCTGTTGAGGACACACTCTGGATTCTGAACATGTTGCAGAACCTCTGAAAGGCCTGGCTGACGAAATGGGGCCCATTATCATGAACAATCCGTCGTGGTATACCAAAATGGTAAATGACGTGATGTTTAACGAATTTGATCATGTCAGGTGCCTTTACCTCCATCAAGGGAATAGCTTCAGCTCATTTAGAGAAGTAATCGATTATAGCTAAGATGAACCGATGTCTTTTGGATGAAGGTGGGCTGATAGGGTTGACCACGTCCATTCCCCGCATCTCAAATGGCCAGGTTGAGGTTGTAAAGCGAAGATATCCTGGTGCTTGATGGATAAAGTCACCATGCACCTGACAGGCGTGACATCATTTATCGTAAGTGATAGCGTTCGGGATCATCTTAGGCAAATAATATCCCAATCTTCAGAGTCGATCCCCCAGCTTCGGACCGGGCTGATTAGCTCCACACATGCCATCAAGCGTTTCTTTGAGTACTTCCTGTGCCTCCTTTCGCGAAAGACAGCGGAGGAGGATCCCATCCTGTGATCGGCGATACAGTGTTCGCGTGATCGCATTATAGTAGAATTTGTGGTCTTTCCTTCTAATGGTAGCCACCTTTTTGGGATCATCAGGCCGGATGTCGTACAATGCATAGTTAATGAATCGCCAATCCCTAGGCTCTGCTCCTGTTGAAGTTTCTAAAGCTTCTTTGGCTTGACGGTCTCCTATCGGCTTTTGGTGATCTTCAAAAATGATCCTTGGGCAATATAAGTCGTGGCTGTAGATAAGTATTTTCTCTACTACCCCAGCTGGAAGGGCTAAAGAGGCAGCGAGAGATGCCAGTGCATCTGCGTGCGCATTTTGCTGGCACGGTACATGGTCGATGTAAAAGTTTTTGAACTCACAGCCATGTGAATAGTTGCGTTGTAATAGGGTACTAAGTCTTCATATCTGACTTTGTACTCCCGCGAACTTGGTTAACGATGAGTTTAGAGTCACAGTATGCTTCGAGATTTTTAACGCCAATCTCATCAGCAATTTGCATCCCAATCAAGAGGGCATTGTATTCCGCTACATTGTTAGAACAGGGTTCGGTTAATGTGAACGCTCGAGGGATCACATAGTTCTATGGGGAGACTAGTACTACCCCTACTCCTGCTATGACATGCCCTTGCGGACTTGTTCTCGATGCCCCGTCGAAGAAGAGTTGCCACATCTGTCTTTCAAAAGATGTCTGGGTCGTACAAACTTCAGTGACTTCGTCTGGGAGAACCTCGTAAAGTTCGGTTGCTCTCGGATCTGGATGCTCAGTCAGGAAATTGGCCACCGCTTGTCCCTTTACGACTTTTTGTGGTTGAAAGCGTATCTCATATTGGGATAGCAGTATGGCCCATTTTGCCAGTCGACCATTTAGTGATGATGGCTTCGTCATGAGCAACCTCAAAGGGTTGACTTTTGATATGATATTTATAGTCTGACCCACCAAGTAATGTCACATTTTCTGGACAGCGAACACCAACGCCAAACATTCCTTTTCAATCGGGTTGTACCGATGCTCGACTCCGATCATAGTCCTGCTCAGATAGTAGATTGCCTGCTCATGTCCCTGATCACTATTCTGGGCTAGTAAAGCTCCTAAGGAATGATTCATCGCTTAGATATATAGCAGGAAATGTTTTTCTGAAACTAGAGCTGTAAGTGCAGGTGGTTGCGTGAGGTATCGTTTGATTTCCTCGAACGCTTATTAGCAAGCATCATCCCAGATGAACGAAACACACCCTTCTTCATCAATCTGGTGAAGGGTTGGCATCTTCCGGCGAGATTTGAGATAAACCTCCGGATGTACGCTAGTCGCCCTTATAATCCTCTAAGCTCCATGAGATTCCTTGGAGGTTGCATCTCCTGGACAGCGCGGACTTTTTCTGGGTCTAAGTGAATTCCTTTGGATGTCACCACAAACCCTAAGAATTTACCGCGGCTAACCCCAGGAATATTTGGTGGGGTTCATCTTCAACTGATGTACCCGTATGATTTCAAAAACTGTCTTCAAATCTGTTATGCGGTCGCCCTTGGAGCGGCTTTTCACTGCAATGTCGTCGACGTAGCATTTCACTGTTTTACGCATGTGTTCGCGGGAAATTGCATTCATAGCTCTATGATATGTTGCCCCAGCATTTTTCAGTCCGAAAGGCATGACAGTATAGCAATATACCCTCAGTGGTGTCCTGAAAGAAGTATGCTTTTCATCATCAGGGTACATTTTGATTTGATTGTACCCTGAGAATCCATCCATGAAGGACATTCGTTCAAACCCGCACGTATTGGCAATCATGACATCCGTGATTGGGAGAGGGAATTCGTCTTTGGGACAGGCCTCATTTAAATCGCGAAAATCGATGCAAATTCGGATCTTCCCATTTTTCTTGGTAACGGGGACGATATTGGCTACCCAATCAGGGCGTTGCTCCTCCCTAATGAAGCCAGAGTCTATAAGCTTCTTGACTTCTGACTGGATTGCTTCCATTATTTCTGGACGAAACCGTCGATGTTGCTGTTTGACTGGCTTCATGTCTGAATTAATGTTAAGACGATGTATAGCCACTCGAGGATCAAGCCCAGGCATGTCCTCGTATTTCCAAACGAAAACGTCTATATACTCCCGCACAAGAGATATTAAATCTTCTTTCTCGGAGGATAATAGGCTTTCGCTTATAAAGATGGGCTTAAGATTAGCCTCATCTCCCAGATTAATCTGGGTAACTTTATCCTCCATGGGTGGTTCGCGTTGTTCAAAGTGAACATCCCAGAGAGTATTTAGGTGTTTAATCTAAGGACCTGTATCAGACTGGATCGTTTCTTCATCTCCATCTTCCAGGTGGCTTGTTGACACCATGTTTACTAAAAGTTCTCCGAAGAGGTTGCCCACGCTAACGTCCAACTCCCACGATGACGTGCCAGACGAGTGATTATGGTATAATGACTCTTCGGACTCAGAGGCTGACAGAATTAGAGTTGACACGGAATTGGAGTTGACACATAGCCCAAACACCTGCGATTTCGATGGTAATAGTCAGGGGTCTTCCCCTTCGGAACAAAAGATCGAAGTAGTGTTCTTCTTCCTTTGCTGAAGTTCAAACCAGGACATTTGTTAGATCATACCCCATCCACTCCATCATCTTGAGTACACTTGACTCATAATAAGAGAACTGAGGAGATTCGTTCTCGCTTTCTGAGTCTTTGTGAGACATCAATTCGGGCTCAATTATTCTGAAAAGAATTGGTTTTTGCCCTCTGCGTCTTGCTGGAACCATGAATACTGATTCTTGCACATCATCGACATCTTGGTACGTTTTGAGAGATGACTTCATTGGTACATGCAATGATGTCAGAGCATTCATTGCCGACCAGGGGTCATCACCCACCTCGGTACTAGTGTCTGATGGCACTGAATCTGAAGCAAACACAGAAAAGTAAGCCAAATTTAATTCTTCATTAATATACCACTCGCCTACATCATCAGTAGTGCTATTAACATCGAGCTTATTAATACTCATTACAAGTGGATTTAATTCCCACATGCACTTTTCTTCCACCTCTGGCCCGGTGTCAGCTTCGTTACTAGAGTCTGGTTCCTCTGGTTGTAGGTTCTCGTTTGTTTCCAGAGAGTCTTGGTATAGGAGGGAGTCTGTGAAATAGTTCTCTACCCCCTTGAACGGATGCCTTTCGGCAATCAACGTTCGGACTTTCCCACTTTCATCAATGTACTTCATAACTTGATGGAGAGTGGAGGGGACGATGGAATTATGATGAATCCACGGTCATCCTAGCAGTAAATTGTACGAAGTGTCAGCGTCGATTACATAGCATGTCACTTCAGACTTTAGGTCCCTGATCTGAGATTTGAGCTTGATCTTCCCCATTGGGCACGTACCATTGGCGTTAAAACCATAGATGGTGGTTTGGGTGGCGCTCAATCGGTGGGTGGGAATTCCTAAGTGCTGCATGACTCGGCGAGGCATAATACTCAACGCAGATCCTAGATCTACCTAAATGTGGCTTACTTCAGACGATCCAATATACCCTGAGAAGTATAAGGGCCGATCATGTTTCCCCTTAACCTGCATGTCATCTGTTGTGAAGGTAATGCAAGGGTATTTTGGGAGGCATGGAGGCAATCCTCTATATCTTCCTCCTGTGTTCCAGCCAGGATCTGGGCCATGAAGTTCTCAGCATTAGTTAGGGCTTCCCTCAAAGCTTCTCTTGTTAACTTTGATAATCTCAGGAGCTCGTAAAGGGTGATTCTGGCCGGGATATTGGCCATTAAGCCAGGACGTCAAAGCGGTAAGGTGTTGTGGATCCTTCCGCGTTGTCCTTTGGGAGAGCCTTGAAAACCGAAGCTCTTTCTGCTTCTCCACTGGTTGCTTCGCGGAGGGCTTGGCTGACTCTACAGTAGGTTTAGGAGGGCTTGCCACCATCTCATCATACTTCTTTAAATATGACTGACCCGAACGAGTTTCTGCCACAAGCGATTTATTGAGTTCTGCGGCAAGGACGATTGTCTCCTCTTCTGAATCAGTTAGTGAGAGAACATTGGTTTCTGCCTCCCGAGAAGAAGCGCACACCACGTTATAGGACGAAGCTTTCGCTTTGCCTTTGGACCTTCTGTTAGTAATAGTAGTCCACTGTTGGCCTTCCACAAGGTCAGGATGAACCCACATAATTTCTACCTGAGGTGTGGGGATAGGTACAAGACCCTTCTCTTATTGGTGATGTGGGTCTGTATTGATCATTCTTAGTTCTCCTCTTGGGATGGGAACTACTCCAGACGGTGTCCAAACTGAAGAAATGATGTCATATTAGCTGTCACTTTCTTCTGCTCTGGACGGAGCTTTAGCACTTCTGCATCGATCAAAGCTTAAAGGATGTCTTTGAAGACGTAACAGCTCTAGGTGGAGTGCCCTAGCATCCTATGATACAGGCAGTAGTTAGGATTATCGGACTTGCCGACTTCTTCAGGATGTCTAGCTTCAGGAAGCTTCAATCTGTTGCTTTTGTGAGTAACTTGAACAACGAATCGACATGCTCGTCTTTGAAGGAATACTGCTTGTTGGCGCGTGGCTGACTTGAAGACCACCTCCCCTAACCGGCTGAGGTTTGATGGGGATTTTGTCTCCGTCGCCAAATTATCTTTTCTTTTTGATTGAAAAGATGTTTCTGGCATGCGCCTTATCGACTTTTCGGGTCTGGGTTTGTTTTCTTCTGCCCTAACCCTGGCGACAATTTCTTCAGCCTGTTCACCTTGCTGGACCATTGCTTCCAGGTGCGGCTTTCAGCAACTCCTATTTGAACTAGGAGTGAAGTTTGTAGATTGTGGCGGCATGTTTCTACTAGGTGGCCTGGGTCATACCGCTAGGATATCGGAGTGTCATATTCTGAAATCTTTCCATAAATGTTTTGATTGACTTTCCCTTTCGCTACTTCGTGGCCAGGAGTGTGGGCATTGTAATCTCTGAGTCATCTTCAAAAAAGCGTGTTAGGAAGAGCTTCTACAGATCACCCCAGTTTTTAATGGAGCCTTCTGGGAGTTTCATGAACTATTCAAAGGCAAGCCCTTTTAGAGTGCCGATAAACAAACGTGCCAAGATGGCATCATTATCTACCATTTCCTGTCTGAGACTTGAAGTTGTAGATGTGTTGGTTCGGTGACCATTTGCCATCGAAAGCCTGTAGGGTCAAAGTTTTGAACTTAGGAGGGTATGGGACAAGGTCCCACTCGGTCGGATATGGCCGGACCACTCCTGCTTCTTGGAGGCCTTTTCAGTTGGTAAGGGCTTCCAGACGCTGCTCCAATTGACTCATTATTTTGGAATGATGCCCCCATTCTCCAGGCTGCCTTCCTCTTTAGACGAGGATTTAGACGACTCGGAATTAGATTGCTCCTTTTCCTCGATATGGACAGAAGAAGAGCTTTCTCCTTCTTTCTGTTTGCCTTTTGACTTCTTAGAAGAAGTTTTTTCGGTTGACTTTCTCTTGTCTTCAAGCAATTGTGCAAGCATCTGTTTGAGGGAATCGATAGATTCTTGTTGAGCACGAATCATATCGAATTGTTCCCTCTGGACCTAGGCTTGTTGTTCAAAGCGCCTGGCGATCTCCTCAGGAGTGTTTATCATGTACACAAGGCTTCCATCTCTATAGAAGAGTTTGAGGCCTGCGATTCTGCAATGGCGGAGTGTGATTTATTTACTTCAATGCCCTGAGCTAGGGCACTGTAGTTGATCGCGGCGACTGCCCCAGTCCGAGTACGAGTATACTGATACACTCCTTCTGGTTCCGTGTCAGACTCATTGGTGCTGCCCGTCGGTTATTTTCTCCTACTTCTGCTTACCATGTTTGCAGTGACTTCAGGGTACTCAATGTCAGAGAAGGCTCCCTTTCTGTGAGAGTGACGCTTCTTGGCTGATCGGGAGGTTGAGGTTAATCATCTGAACACCGACTATTTGCTTGTATGTGAGCTGCAGCGGCATTCAGAGAACATTGTCGTGATGAGCCGTTCACAGCAACAAGACGGAGTGATCTGATTAGCACTCCTTTTCTTCGTCAAATAATCTCTTAGATCTGTCGGAAGAGGACCAAAGAGATCAGCCTCGGGTTGTCGAGGGCTTTTCAGCTTCTGAGATCTATCCTTGCGTCGCAAAACTGAGACGCAAGGTTCTGAGACGCGGAGCTCACGTCCTGCAAGACAGACGCGGCTACCGCATTTCGGCTCAAGAACACAGGCCTCGCGTCTCTGCTGAGAAGGGATGTGGACCTTGTGTTGCTGGTTGTCGCGTTTAGCTAGCGACGGTTGAGATACTCGAATTTTCTCAACTGATTGGGGAGACGCGGGTCTTGTGTCTCTGAGAAGAGGTACGGACTGAACGTCGCGTTTGGAAAGTGGAGCTTCAGGATGGGCTTCGCGTTTAGGTCTCCAAATATAGACTTCGCGCGTCTGACATGGTTCAAGAGAGACGCGGGCTTGAGCCTTGCATTCTATATTGCTGGATAGGTAATTGTTCCAGCTTCTCACACCTGTAGTTGACGCGCACGTCATCTCTGTCATCGTTCAGCATTCCGGTTACACTATATGGTTGCTGGGACCCCCGATGACCTGGAACTGAGGAAGAGGACAGGCACAAATGGGCTGAATATTAGCAACGCTAACCTCGCGGGTCTCATGGGAGACGTTGACGCGGGTGTTACGTGTGATATGATTAGCCATGGCACTCTTCTTATCAGTCGTATCTGAAGGAATCTCAAAATGAACTGGAGAGCGGGTGCCCGAGTGACCTTGCGGTACTGCCGTGCTCTAGGGCTCTTGGAGCCGGAAGAGAGGAACTCTTCATATTTGCCTGATCGAACTCGACAATGAGTGATTCGACCATTTTCTCATGTAGGTGACGTCACCTTGTGCCACAACTTGCACATCGATAGAGAAAGTAATCCCTAGTAGAGTCACCATCTCTTGTTTGGTGGGAAAATCAAAGATCGGGGAGTAAATTCTTTATTTGATGGTAAAGAAAATTATAGCGGATCAATAATCATTTTACAAGAGATGGGAGATATTCAAGCTCAAATCTCCCCTTGTTTAATATGGGTTCTTGATGTGGCGATGGAAAGTGAATCTTGTTTTTCGTTGACTGGGTGAACGTCGAGACTCTTGGGAATCTTCTCTTTGGATGGTGAACGAAGTAGCACAGCTTCTGTCCAAAAAGAATCTCTAAGAGACTTTAGGCAAGAACAAACTCTTATGCTGCAAGTGTTAGAAGAGTTGAACTCTCTCTTCTTTTAGCTGGAGATCTTGGTTCTTCTATGGCTTACAACGAAGTTCTTCTGACCAGATTTTTTCTGACCTTTTCAACCCCTCTTCCATAGCAAACTGGGCTATTTATAGAGGCTTCAAGGGGTAAAAGTGTCTCCTAAAAATACTCCATAATGGGGGTTAACTCCCTCATTACGTGGGCAGTAATTGACCCAGTAATGAGGGCAGTTATAACCGAGACGCAGGGTTCTTCTATTTTGAACGCGGGCTTCGAGCCTCGCGTTAACCATTGAGGTAATGCTTGAACTTTGCCTTTGGTTTAAATGTTGAGCTTCAAGTTCCGCGTCAAGCTTTGTGTGAGACGCGGGCTCTGGCCTTGCGTCTTGGTCGTTGTGGTAAAGTAGAGACGCGGGTTTCGACCCCATGTCTTGGTACTGTAGTGATGCTACTGCAGTAATGCTGAGACGCAGGTTTTGACCCTCGCATCTTGGTACTGTAGTGATGCTACTGCAGTAAGGCTAAGACGCCAGTTTCGACCCTTGCGTCTTAGTGTTGTGGCAGTGGCTATGATTAGCCCTGAGTCTGGAGTTTGGACTCTACTTTTTGATGACTTATCTGAGTGATTTTAGACAGCGTACACTTAATTAAGATCCTCTCAAGCCAGCTGAGGATAAACCCCCAGAAGACCATGATTCTGGTAACGAAGTAGACACTAAGCTGGAACCAGAGACAAAAAGTCTTTGGGAAATAAAACCCCTTGTAACGAGCATTGATAAGCTCAATGCCACCGCTAATGTTGAAGTACTGACATAGATAGTGACCCTTGGTCGGCAATTGCATGCACTAATAAATTCATCCCTCATGGTACGCGAAAAAATTGGCGATTCACGTAAAGCGTTCTTTGAGATGCCAGCTAAGCGCAAAGATCAAAAGCCCATTATATTTGAAAGAATCGAGTCTGAGCCTATAGCTTATGAAAGCTCAAGGGGTGGATCTGAACCCCCAAATTCTTTCATTATGGACAAAAGTCACATCATATAATGGAAGGAATTTGGTATGATTTCACCAAAGGATCAGGACTTAATTTTGGCAGAGGGAAGCGAACATTACATCGTTTCTTTGTACCAAAAGGCAAATACCCTGATTACTACTAGAAAAACTCGGAGAGGATGGTTATGTATCTATGCCGTCTCGTCATATCTGAATCTGAAGAAGAAGTCTATCAGATAGCTCATCAGCAACATCATCATGGGCTTAGATAACGTCGGTATTATCTTCAAAAGTCTCTCAGTGAACATGATATCAGCCAGCTATTAGAAGATGACAGAGAAGATGTTATGAATCTGAAGAATTGATCCAGTTCGACTCTGACCATGAATTAAACACTTAATTACTCTTTGGAATATATGCTTGTGAACAACGTGAATCGCCCACTGAGGATAAAGTGATCAGATAAATCTTAAAGATGAGGCTAACACCAAGCCTATTTCATAAGCGAGTTCATGTCACCTTTTGAGAAAGAAGACTTAATACATCTCATACGAGAGTATAAAAATGTCTTCGCTTGGAATTATGAGGATATGCTTGGGCTTGATCTCCAAATTGCTATACATTGCCTCAACATCATCCCAGACGCCAAGCCAGTCAAGCAACAGCAACCACAATTCCGTCCCGATATTATAGAAGCAATCGAATCAGAAGTCAAGAAGCTCATAGACTCTAGTTTCGTCAGGGCAGAAAACACATTATAATTGGGTGACCAATATAGTTCATGTCCCTAAAAAAATGGAAAGATCCAGATTTGCATGACTTCTGAGATCTAAATGCCGTTTGTCCTAAAGACAAGTTTCCTCTTCCAATTACAGATGTCATGATTGACAACACATGCGGGTTTGAAAGAACGTCTTTTATGGATGGCTTCTCAGGTATATCAAATTAGATGTACCCTAAAGATGAAAAGCACACATCATTGAGAATGCCACTGGCTACACAGAAATGCCCTTTGGCTTGAAGAACACCGGTGCGACATATCAACGCGCCATGAATACGATCTTCCATGAGCATATACACAAGACCGTAGAATGCTATGTCGATGATATCGCTGTGAAAAGAAACAACAAAGGTGATCATCTCGTGGATCCGAAAAGAGTGTTCGACATCATGCGGGCTCACCAGTTGAAATGAACCCAACCACATCCTTTCTGGGGGTAGCCAGCGGCAAACTTCTTAGATTTATTATTACATCCAAAGGAATTTACCTGGATCCAAAGAAAGTCCGCGCCAACCAAGAGATGCAACCTCGAGAAATGTCAAGGAAATCAAAAGCTTATAGAGACTGTTAACTTATATCCAGAGATTTATATCGAATCTTTCAGGATGCTGCCAACTCTTCACCAAATGCTGAAGAAGGGAGTTTCATTCGTTTGGGACAGTGCTTAACAACAAGCATTCGAAGAGACAAGAAGTATCTCACACACCCGCCCATTCTGGTAGCTCCAATATTAGGAAAACCTTTCATGTTACATGTTCGAGCTATGGATCATTCCCTGGAAGCTTTGCTAACTCAGAACAATGATCAAAGTCATGAACAGGCAATCTACTACTTGAGTAGAATAATGATAGGGGCGGAGCACCATTACAACCCGATCGAGAAGTAATGCTTAGCCTTAGTATTCACCATTAAGCAGATGCGACGCTACCTTGTGGGGCAAGGCATTCACGTCATTTTCAGAGTTAATCCTTGTGATTACTCATGATAAGACCATCTTCGCTGAATTGTAGATTAGCGAAATGGGCCATATTGCTCTCACAATATGAGATGCAATCGTGGCACATAAGGCGTCAAAGGACAAGCTGTCAAATTTCCTGACTGATCATCCAGCTCCAGGAAATTCAAAACTTTATGACGATCTTCTAGATGAGATTGTAAAAGTTACTGACCCACATCTCCTCAGAAGAATAAGTGTGGCAACTATTCTTCGACGGAGCATCAAGAATAGGTCCTAAGGGAAATGTCATCGCAGGTGTGGGGGTGGTACTTATTTCCCCATATAATTACGTGATTCTGTGCATTCTTATTAACTGAGCCATATTCCAATAACGTGGAAAATTGCTCAATTAATTGGAATGCAACATGCTGAAGAGATTGGTGCCAAGCACCTTGAAGCATACGTGATTCTAAACTCATCATCAATCAAGTTCGAGAAGAGTATGAAGTTCGTCATAAGGATCTAATACCCTACCATATTGCAGCTATCAACATGGCTGAGAAGTTTAAAAGCTTCTTCATTGACCATATACCTCGGCAACAGAACGCACATGCAGATGCATTAGCATCACGTGCTGCATCGCTATCGCTTCCAATTGGATCAGGAGAGAGAGTGCTTGTCTACAGTCGTGATTTGTACTGTTGCAAATTTGCCCTTGAAGACAGTAAAACTCCAAGAGGAGACCTTCAAGTTAAAGAGATCCTAGAGACTTCGATAAGTCTCAAATCCAGGGATTGGCGATTTCCTTACATTGACTTCATCTTATACGACATATTGCTTGATGAACCCAAGGAGGCAGCTGCCATCAGAAGGAAAGCTCCTCGGTTCTATCATAATTCGATCACATGAACATTGTATCGTCGGTCATATAATGGAATTTACTCTGATGCCTTTGACACAAAGAGGCACAGGAGGCGCTAAAACTAGGAGATCAGTTACAAAGACTTGGCTACTACTGGCCAAAGATGATTCCTGACGCTATCGCCTTTGCCAAACGATGTCATGCATGTCAGATTTATGGTGAATTCATCCATCAAGCACCTGGTCATCTTTACCCGACATCCTCCCCTTGGGCATTTGAAATGTGAGGGAATGGACCTTATTGGATCTATTAGTCCATCAACCTCAAAAGGATATCGATTTATTCTAGCACATAACCAATTACTTCTCAAAATGGGCGGAAGTTATTCCCCTCAAGGAAGTAAAGACGTCAGACGTGATCAAGTTCATTAAGCATCACATCCTGTACCACTTTGGCGTACCATGACGAATCATCCATGATAACGGACCTAGTTCATTAGCCAAGCATTCCAGAGGTTCTATAATAAATTTAGAATTCAAAGTGTGTCTTCAACGGCATACTATCCAGCTATCAATGGCCTTGCAAAAGCTTTCAACATGACCATTGGTAAACTTCTTAAGAAGTCAACGTGATTGGGACGAGAAGTGGGGTGAGGTCTTTGGGCTTACCGCACGACAGTAAGGACCCCCACAAAACTCACACTATTTTTCTTGGTGTACGAATATGAAGCTGTACTTTCACTAGAGATTCAAATTTCATCTCTGCAAGTTGCCTTAACAACCAAGATAACAAATGAGGATAAGCACTGATCGTGCCTCCAACAGTTGGAAGCTTTAGAGGACAAATGCCTACAAGCCCAACAGCAAATCGAGCTCTATTAAGCTCAAAGTTCCAAAGCCGTCAACAAGAAAGTCAAAGAGTGGGTTTCAAGAAAGACGACTTGGTCTTAGCTGCCAGAGGACCAATGGTCATGACGCATAAAATCAAAGGAAAGTTCAACTCCAAATGCGAAGGACCATTCGAAGTAGAGTCGGTCTACTCGAACGAAGCCTATCGTCTCACAAATCCAAATGGTGATACGCTTATGATGCCAATTAATGGCAAGTTCTCGAAGAAATATATTGCTTAATCAAGTTAACACTACACATTTGATTAAAAGGATTCTACCCAGGATCAAGTTAATATTAAACCTCTGATCAACACAGCCACGCCTGGCCATTGTATTTCCAATATAGAATCAACAATCTATTGGAAATAATCTCCCTCCTTCAACACGAGCATAGTAGTCCTCATCGATTGACGGCTGCTAATCCAACTTATACAACACCCAATCAGTAACCTTCACCAAGAGATGCCTCTCTTGATCTCTAAGGATCGATGGCATCTCCAAAGATCGGTGGTGTAAGCAAAGGAATGATCTTATTGAACGGCACGCCCCCTCAATATCCTGGCTTTATTGGCGACCTTCTAATCGGCACATAAGAAGTTGATTCAGAAGTATCGAACATCTTCCGCAGTACACGAGAAGACAGTCAGCCCCCACGAAATCCGTGATGTCATGTTAACTGCCATTGAACATCTTCCATAAGAAGTGATCCTTTTTTTTTTGGAAACCCCATGGAGTTTGTACTTACTTCTTTAATCCCCAGTGAGATTTTAGAAGGTTACCTGTGAAACTGTGAACACAGGAAACTCTGTTCACTTCAAGTGATACAACAATTCGACACCTCCGACGATTAAAGGATAGAGAAAAATATTGGCTTCTAAGTCCAATAGAATTCTCGACAATCATCATGCTGAGGAGAATAGCATGGCTGGCCCAACTCAAACGGTACTTGGTAAAGGTATACCAAATTCGTTGATAGCTCAGGATTTACTAAAAATCCTAAGGGAGGCCAATCCCACAATCCCCCCTAAAAAATCCCTTATCAATTTCCTTTCATGGAATGGTAGGACCACAACTGTATTTATTTTCCCAACGAAATGTTTACAGACTGAACCTGTCATGTTAACATTACACCTCTAACAGTAAAAACTTCAATATATCCCCTGTGGATCAAACCCTACTTGTTATTCTCTCTAGCAGAATAACAGATTAATAAATTTTTCTCAAATCACAATGTCAAGTTAACATCACATCTTTGGCATACCCTACTGTTAAGTTAACATTATACCTCTAACAGTGATTTTCCTCAATTCTCCCAGCAGATAAAATTTTAACTTGTCAATTCTCTTCAATAGAATGACAAGTCCACCAAATTGCTCCTATCGCATTACAGGTCTTGGCCAAGTTAAAATCACACCTCTGACCAAAATTGCTCATATCGCAATGTGAATCCCTGTCAAGTTTAATATTATACCTCTGATTATTCAAATTTTCTCCAATCGCAAATTCATATCACTATTGATTATATTACACCAATAACAGTGATCTTCTCGATTTTTTCCCAATGAAAATGAGACTCATCAGTGCTAAGTTAATATTATACCTCTAGCACTCATTTCAATACTAAGTTAATATCACATCTCTAGCATATCCTTATTATGTTAAACACTACACATGAACAGTAAATCTTCTCGATTTTCTCAGCGAAAATGAGTTCCTAGGTTAAAATCACACCTCCCTAACTTCACTTCCTGAGTGGAGTTACTGTTTGTAAAATTAAATTACCGTATAGCTTACGGCTAATGGGTCGTGTCCATGAGGATAGATGCGATGTAAGCTTTTCGGTGTTGTTGTGAGAAAATAAGCTTTAGTATTTATGTTTTTTAGAAGAAAAGAAGATGGAGAGTAGAGAAGTGATTCCAAAAAAAGTGAAGATTTAGAATATGTTTTGGAGAAGATGATTTTAAAAAGACTTTGATAGTGATTTGGTTGTGTTTTTAATAATGAAAATGATTCGGGCTCACTAATCTTTGACTCAACTCTAAATTCTTATCTTGAAAATTTAAATGCCTCAATGTGATCATAGGTAAAAGTTTATTTTGCAATTAAAAGAGAAGTTAAGTAAAGCATATGAGATATTTTTTAGAAATTGAACTTTAATTTTGAAATCATTCTTAAAGTTGAATGTTAAACCATCAAGGAATTAAGCAAGCATGGAATAAAAATAAGATTTTTGTAAGATTAATTCAAAGTTTAAGTTCAAAAACTAATCCTATCCTCATGTTCCTTCAAGAACACTCGCTAAAAAATAAGGCTTCAATTAAGGCATGCAAATGATTCAACTGGGGTTAAAATTGACCAAGAATAGAATTAAATATGATGGATTAGTGAGCCCAGAAGAGGAAAATTAGCCATTCATAGCGATGAAATTACAACTAAAAGAATAAAAAAAAGACATAAACATACCATCACAAAGAGAAAAAATTGAAGAAGAGTCTTGAATCTTTATTAATGTCACATCAATCTTCAATTACAATACTCTTTCTCTCTTACTTTATTTTTGATCTAAACTAGAAAGCAATAAAACTTCTATCTAACAAACCTTACTAATTTTCTCTCTCTCTTCCTCTGTATCCTTTGGGTATTTATAGAAGAAAGCCGGGGTAGTGAGTCATCAAAATGCTGACTATCAAAAGATATATTCTCAGAATTTTGAAGTTGAACTGTGAATACGCTGAGAATATCTTTTTCTTCTCTTGATTGAAAATTTAATTAAGTTGGACTGCAGCTAGCTGTCATATTGATTGCTAAATATGACTTATCAAATGACTGAAATAAAAATAGTAGTCAACAGAAGAATTATAGCCCTTTAAAGTTTCTTTCTGGAGCATCTTGAATCATCATGTTTGCAATTCTATAATGAAAGTTATAATCACATTATTGAAAGATGCTCAGTCTGAATCCAACTTTTGATCGAATTGTAGACTTTGGAGTTTCCTTCTGTGACTCTATTTTGTCATATAATCAAAGGGTATATTCTCAGAATTTGAATTTAAACCCTGAATTGCTGAGAATATCCTTTTTCTCTTACTTAGAGAATAATTAATTTCAATCACGAATTTAATTAGATTTCCTTTCAATCTCTAAATATGATTGCCTCAAATCTCTGAATTTATTGGGCTTTTTAGGCTTGTTGGGTTCCTTTTCTTCTTTTCTCCTTTTTATAAAAGTATGCACATCACTAAGCAAAAAGAGGATAAAATAGGAGAGTTTTATTAAAAATAAATATGAGAATGTGATAATAAATATGCAAAATTGATGAGTAATCACACCCCCCACACCTATCTTTTACTCGCCCTGGAGCAAAAAAAAAAACTAAACTAATCTAACCTAACTCACTTTTGTAGAATCACGATTGCACTTAGCATGTGAAATAGGCCATTAAATTTGTAGGTTACCCTAGAGGATGAGTTTTGTCTCGTGAGTGTTTTCAGTGAATTGCACCCACAAAATTCATAAAAAGAAAAATAAAGTGTGTGCTTTCAAAAACTAATTTTTGAAAGAGAAATATTAGAAATATATTT
>JAVJIF010020905.1:0-66149 GCA_038442645.1 Agave tequilana | reverse complement strand
TTTTAGCTTAGGTTAGAGAGAGTTACATGATTAAAAGAGAGAAGAGTTATTGTAGAGTGACACTATTGTAATCTTTTCTTCAAGAAGCCTATATTGAAGTGACAATCAATGGAGGTTTCCCACTTTTCTTCATTGTGCTCAATCTCGCCAAAACATTTCTTTCCTTTATTCTTTTCTACTATTTTGCTTTACTGGATGCTAAGGTAAATTTTATTTATGGTTCAACAGTAGAGGTAAATATTCTTCTTTTATATATTTTTATTTCTAATCTTTGCATCACACTTTTCTTTCTCTTTTTGGTTCCTTTTCTTTTATAGATAAAACAACAACGATACCATCATCTCTTCTTCTACCATCTTCTTCTTAACTTAACTTAACATTTTTATTTTCTTTTTGTAAACTGAGAAGATAAGCATTATCTAGTTTTAATAAATTAAAAGAAGAAACTTGCATAACGCTTCCATCGCAGTCCCTCCCTGTGGATCACGACCCGCTAGCCCTAGGCTACACGGTAGAATTGAGGACCTAGCACTGTTCCTAAAATTTCTGTTATTTTTTTGTGCAGGTTTGGCTCGATCATAATTTTGGCGCCGTTGCGGGGAGGGACAGTAAGTTTTCTTTCTTCTTGATTTACTTTAATAGTTTTACTCTTTTTCTTCTCTGTTTTGATGTACAGAGGCTAATTATAGAAAATTAGGAGCTGCAGTGGACATATTGCTACTCTGTACCTCTGCCCAAGAAGGCAGAGCATCAGAGCCTACAACTGTGGTGAACTACTAACTGTAATCTCTTGTAGGTTGCTTTACATAGATTAGCTCTCTGTAGTTATTAGTTTATCTGTTTAACTCACTCTGTACATATTTCTAATCAACAGTAACTTGCATTGTAAATGCTAAAAAACGTTTAGAGCATTTGTCTATTTTGTTTCTTTAAATTACTGTTGAAGAGTGCTGGAGCAAATGTATGTGTGCATTGCATATAGTTTAGGAAACATATTTTGAGTAATCATATTGCTTGAATCTTACTTTTTTGTTTTATACTTGTACACTGCACTAAAAAGACTAAGGGCATGTCCTTAAACAAGATAAGGTGGGAAGTCATTACCCTTTCTTAGCCCAAAAATCATCTCCTCACTCAGTAATCCACCTAACATAAAATTGAGTAGACATAGGCCCTAGGGACATCTCGGACTCAAATAGGGATTGACCTAAGGGGAAGTTGTTAGAAGTTGACTCTTGACAAATCAGTGTCTAAGGTTGGGGCTTGAGGGGCGAAACCCGAAGGCTGGTGGTTTGGCATAATTAGGCTCGTTGCTTAGGCACGGATACCTCCCGCCAATCTTGCCCCTATCTGGCCGATTAACTTGTGGTCAGGTTCTGCAATATACTTCCTGTGGATAATCAACAGTTAGGAGTCGTCTAGGTCTAAGCTCTACCCTAACATAGGCTAGATTTTTCTTTATTTTCTTGTTTGTTTATTTGTTTGTTTTTGCTTGTTCTTGTGAAAATGGATTATAATTACAATTATTCTGATTATAACTTAATCCATATTTCAACCTAACCTCTTTCAATCGGATATTACCAACCCGGCATTACATAACTCTAACCAACTAAGTATGCCAGATTGGTCTTATCCGAATCAAAATATGCCCCAATCCCAATATTATGAACAAGAATGGGACAATCATCACCACTCTTCATCGAGTCAGTGGGGATACACTCTCTTGAGTCTTACTATCAACAACCTTACCAACAAACAGCTTCATAATCCATACCAAGACCAACCTATATAAGAGAAATCTTCTTTAGAAAAGACTTTTGAAGCCTTCCTTGAGTCCACACGACAAGTACAAATCATAGCGGACTCAGTTCTCCCAAACAATTCCCAAATCCAAGATCCTTACTCTAATTTTCAAGTCTAACCATAACAAGAAGAACCTCTTGACTTAGAAAAGAATATGGAATTCATGATTCAGTCCCAAAATGATTGTATGCAATCCCAATGGATCGTCTCCAATCTCTCAATAGGTTAGAAGCAAAAGTGAGTCATTTGATCAAAATAATTAATGATAGGAATGAGGAAACTCTACCTAACACATTTTCGATCACTCCTGATTCTCCTAGCCCTATTGACGAAGAATCATGGTATCTTGGAGATTTTAACCAAGATTCAATTTTATTACATAATTTTGAACTTGACCAATATCAACCCATAGATAAATTGACAAGTTTTTATTTCAATGAGATGAACTTGAAGATGAATGTGATACCGATTCCCAATATTGTGATTCAGTTTCACTTTTTGAATCAATGCTGACTCCAATTTTCTTACCCGATTTGCACCCAATTTCGAAGCCAACACTGATTCCTATCCCTATAGAGCTTGAAAATGAACCACTTATTTTGGATAGTCACATTCTATTATTGGAAAATGAATATGAACTTCAATTCTATGATTTGGACTATACTCATAAACCACTCCTACTCTCGAATCTAAACTTGATTTGAGTTTTATTCCCGAGTCAGTATCGGTTCCCATTCCCTTCATTGTTGAGCCCAAATCATTCATTCCATAAAATCACATTCCATTATTGGACCAAGGTTTAGATCAATATGACTCTGTGATGATATCCCAAGACTGGTCATATAACCGGAAAAAATTTCATGCTAGGATATTGCATGATCCTATTCATATTGGGGATTATAAAAATGTTAATAAGAAAGAGGTGATGAAAGGTGGGTTTCATGAAAATCTACAATATCTAGATTGGGCAGAAACGCTTGGCCTAATGAGACCACCACCTTGAGGTGACAGTTTTCCTTCCCTTTCTCCTTTTTCATGTATTATTGCATTTCATTCATACATTGAGGACAATGCATGAGTTAGTGTGGGGGAGGGTTTACTAACATCTAACTTTACTAATTAAAAAAAAAATTTAAAACTTTTTGAAAAGAAAATAATACTTTGATTTATTTTTGTAAAAAAATTAAGTTAATTAAAGGAATAAGAGGATCATAATTAGGATTTCTTATACTTGGTCAAAATAAAATTATTTGTTGATTTGAGGCTAGGAAGAAAAATTGAAAAAGTTATTTAGTCTTATTTTTACCTTGATGAAATATGCATACTTTATACACTTACATACTTAGGGTTCAAAAACAAAGATTCTTATGCCTTATTAAAAATAAAAAAAAGAGAAGAAGAATATATATATAATATATATATATATTAATATATATATATATTATATATAATAAGATCCTATGATTAAGCTAGATTTTTGTGCCTCATAAAGCATGATTATTCACACCTAAAAGTGGTTCATATCATCAAATAAATTCTTAGTTTTGTGGTCTTGTTTGCTCGAGTCCTAAGTCCTTGGGGTGTTTTCTCACCCGTGTCCTAAAACCGTCTGGTTTGGGAGACCCGACTAAGGCTCGTTACATGGACGAATTAGAAAGTCTAATAGAGCTAAGGAATATTATCGCCATAAATGTAAAAAAATAATAATATATATATATATATATATATATATATATATATATATATATATATATATATATATATATATATATATAATAAGACATAAGAGTTAGAGTTGATGAATCCTGAGCCAAATTTTCACAGTCACAAAATGCATATGACTTAGGGAAAAATAATAGACTAGATGAGAAATACAATTTTAATCCTTACCTTGATTGAAAACAAGTTTTGAATAAAGACTAAATTTAGGAATTACTAAGTTTTGATAATCATATAACTTATAGATTACTTGAAATTTTACATTAATACTTTAAATATTTTTTCCTTTCAACATTGTGTTTTTAAAAAAAAATTACTAACAATTCATTTCTTTTTTCTTCATGGATTTGTGGGTGCAACCCATTGAAAACCCTCACGAGACAAAACTCGTCCTCTAGGGGTAACCTAGAGGTTTAACGGCTTGTTGCACGTGCTAAGTGCAACCGTGATTCCTACGAAAGTGAGTTAGTTTAGTTTTTCTTCTCTCTTTGTTTTGCTCGAGGACAAGTAAAAGATAAGTGTGGGGGTGTGTTTGGACACATATATTGCATAAATATTATAACATTCCTACATATATTCTGTAATGAATATTACAAATAACTTGTCTTAATGTCTTAATTCATGCAGGTATGATATGGAGAAGATAATCATGAAATTTATCCAATTAAATTCAAAAGTTCAAAAGAAAAGGGATCGATTCAAATCCAAGGGTTATAGAGGCTATCTTATCTAAAAACTGAATATCAGATAAGATAATATCATCTCATTTTAAAGAAAAAATGGATTATTTGAAGACTCTATCTGTTTCGCTAAAAATAAATGAATATCTTATCATTCTTGAAGACAAATTTAAAATTCAGGAGGATAAATGGATTGAGAGTCAACGGATGAGATGAAGCAATCTAGATTCGGATTCAGGCTAGATACTGTTTAGTATTTTAATGACACTTTCACTACCGAAGGTCAAATCTGATGATTCAAGATGCTACAGAAAGAAGACTTAAAGGGATACAATTCTTCTATTGATCACTCGTTCAAATTCTATTAGTTGATGAGTGATATTCAGAAATTAACACGCCAACAACCTGCAGATCAGAATTGAATTTCTGGATAAATCAAATCAAGTTTGGAGATAAGGGAAGAATTCAAATTCAGAAATATCCAACTCTTCCTATCTTCATACGCGTTCTATCCCTTTGGTTTTCTTGTATAAATACCCTCATACCTCGAAGGCAGAAAACACCACTTCAGAGAGAGAGCTTTAGCTTAGGTTTTCTTTTCTCTTCAATGTAATTTTTGTTTTTGTTTTATTTCTTTTTAGCTTAGGTTAGAGAGAGTTACATAATTAAAAGAGAGGAAGAGTTATTGTAGAGTGACACTATTGTAATCTTTTCTTCAAGAAGCCTATATTGAAGGTGACAATCAATGGAGGTTTCCCACTTTTCTTCATTGTGCTCAATCTCGCCGAAGCCTTTCTTTCCTTTATTCTTTTCTACTATTTTGCTTTACTGGATGCTAAGGTAAATTTTATTTGTGGTTCAACAGTAGAGGTAAATATTCTTCTTTTATATTTTTTTATTTCTAATCTTTGCATCACACTTTTCTTTATCTCTTTTTGGTTCCTTTTCTTTTATAGATAAAACAACAACGATACCATCATCTCTTCTTCTACCATCTTCTTTTAACTTAACTTAACATTTTTATTTTCTTTTTGTAAACTGAGAAGATAGGCATTAACTAGTTTTAGTAAATTAAAAGAAGAAACTTACATAACGCTTCCATCGCAGTCCCTCCCAGTGGATCACGACCCGTTAGCCCTAGGCTACACGGTAGAATTGAGGACCTAGCACTGTTCTTAAAATTTCTGTTATTTTTTTGTGCAGGTTTGGCTCGATCAGTGCGTATTCTTGGATGGGGTGTTATAATAATGCTCAACGCGGATCCTCAATCGACCTGAATGCGGCTCACTTCAGAAGATCCGATGTGCCTGTGTAGTATAGGGATTTGTCGTATTTTCCCTTGATTTGCATATCCTCTGGAGAAAATGTAATGCGTGTGAAACATTTTGAGGATTGATGACAGTTCTTATCATCTTCTTCCTCTTGCATAGATAAAATCTGGGCTATGAAAATCTCAGAATCTGCTAATGCTTCTCTTAGAGCTTCCCTCGTGGACTTAGAGAGTTTGAGAAGCTCATAAAGGGTAATCAAAGTAGGAATGTTGGCTAGCTGTGCCATGACGTCAAAGCAGAAGGGAGTTGATGGTCCTGCTTTGCCTTTTTGAAGGGTTCTGGTGTAGCGAAGCTCCTTCTACTTATCCACTGGTTGCCTCATGGACTGATTGGCTGTATTCTCAACTGGCTGAGAAGAGCTTACTATCGGCTGACCATACTGTTTCAAATACTGCTTGCCGAAATGGGTCTTTGATGTGGAGGGAGCACCTGTGTCAACTACAAAGGCGGAGTCCTCTTCTCCCGAACTGGTAAGGGTAGCGACACCTTCCTTAGTTTCTCTTGCAGAGATGCTTATCACATTACTAGAAGACACTCTAGCCTTCCCTTTGGACTTCCTATTTGTGACAGTTGTCCATTGTTGACTTTTGACAATGTCAGGATGGACCCACATTATCTCTTCTGTGGAGTAGGGACAGGAACAAGACCCTTCTCCTTCTGGTTATGAGGATCAGTATGATCACCCTTAGTTTTCCTTTCGGATGGGAACCACTCTGGTTGGTGCTAGTGGGAGATCCCGGCTGAATTGAAGAGGTGCTGTATTTGTTATATTAGCAGCCACCTTCTTCTGCTCTAGGCGGAGTTTGAGTACTTCGGCGTTGATCAGGGCCTGGGGCACATCTTTGAAGATGTAACAATTCTTGGTCGGGTGTCCAACATCCTGTGATATAAACAGTAGTTTGGATCATCGATCTTCCCCGCCTCTTCAAGACGTTTAATTTCAGGAAGCTTGAGCTCGTCGCTTTGCTGAATCAATTTGAAGAGAGAAACAACATGCTCGTCCTTGAACGAATACTGTCGGTTGGCACGTGCTTGGTTCGAGGATTTACCCCCTCTAGCTGGCTGAGGTTTAGGAGAGGATGTAGTCTCCATTGCCAGGGTCCTTCTGGGTTGGAAGATTGCTCTGGCATGTGCCTCATCGATTTATCAGATCTAGGTTTATTTTTCGTTTCTTCGGCCTTAACCCTTGCAAAATTCTCTTATGCGTGTTCACCTTGCAAAACGAGCTGATTCCAAGTGCGACGCTCTGCTACTCCCATCTTAGCGAGGAGGACAACTTGCAGATTATAGCGACATGTCTCAAGCAGTGTGGATTTGGTTAGCCGTTAGGACAGCGGAGTGCCATGCTTCAAAATCTTTCGACAAAAGTCTTGATAGACTCTCCCTTCTTCTGCTTGACTGCAAGAAGAGTTGGCACCGAAATTTTTATATCATTTTAAAATAAATAAGCCAAAAATAACTTCTCGAGTTTGGCCCATGTCTTGATCGAGCCGGCAGAAAGTTTCATGAACTAATCAAAGGCAACTCCATTAGGAGCACCAATGAATAAATGAGCCATGATGGCGTCGTTCGATACTACATTCCCGGTTTGGGATTTAAAGTAGTATATATGTTGGTTAGGTGACCCTTTACTGTCGAAAGTATGCAGGGTCGGTGCATTGAACTTGGGAGGGTAAGGAACAACATCCCACTCGACCGGGTAAAGTCAGTCTACTTCCACTTCTTTAAGATCATCTCAATGTGCTATGGCTTAAAGGCGGTTCTCAAGCTCAGTCATTCGAATGAGATGGTAATCTACGTCTTTTTTTGAATTCTCTTCCTCTTCTGATGAAGAGTCTGGAATAGCAGTATTAGTAGATTCTTCAGAAGTATGGTTTTCAACCTCCTTCTCTTTGCCTTTGCCTTTGCTAGAAGACGCTTTCGTTTTCGGCTTCTTCGTCTTCTTCCTGAACAAAAGGGTAATCATTTATTTCAAGTCGTCAATAGAATATTACTGAGCATGGAGCATATCAGACTACTCTTTCTGCACTCGAGCTTACTCTTCAAACTTCCTGACTGTTTCTTCAGGAGTGATGGCCATGTATGCGAAGACTTTTGTCTCCACTGAAGGTTTGACGACTGAGATTCCATGACGGCGGAGTGCTCGTCGTTCACCTCAATTCCCTTTACCAGCAAATTATAGTCGACTGGGGAGATTTCCCCCGTGCAGGTTCAGGTGTGCTGGTAGACACTTCAGACTTGATCAGAATGTCTTTCAAACCTGAAGACAGGTCAATATCCGATTTCTCAGAGCTTACTGCCAATTGCTTCCCTTTGGACCTGCTTAGTGTGGATCCTGATCCCACCATATTTGAGGTTACCTTGGGGTATTCTTCGTCAAAGAATGATTTTTTCTTGTGGAAGTGACGCCTCTTGGATGATTCAGAGGTTGGAACCGCTGATAACTGGTTAAGATGGTCTGCTCGTATGAGAGCTACAATGGCACTCGGAAAGTACTGCCGTGATGGACTGCTTACAACAGCATTGGGGAGTGACTTGGTATACACTTCGTTTCTGAGTTAAGTAATCCCTCAAATCCGTTGCAGGAGTTCTGAAGAATCAGCCTCGAACCCATGGAGGTAAGAGCTTTTCAGCTCAGCATGTCTTAGAGAGATGCCAGTTTGAATGCGGACCTCGCGTTTCTTTGTTGAAACACGAACCTCACGTGGTGTTGAAATGCGAACCTCAAGTGTTTGCTGAGTTTGTCTCAGAACGCGGACCTCACATTTGGTATTAGAATACGGGAGTCACGTTCTGGTACAGGAAGAACGCGGGTCTTGCATTTTGGAGCAGACAAAATGTGGGTCTAGCGTTTGGAAGGAAGAACGCGGACCTCGCGTTTGGATGCTGAAACGCGCATTTGAGGAATGCGGGTCTCGCGTTCTGGAATAGAAATATGAACCTCACATTTGGATGCTAAAACACGTGTTTGAGGAACATGTGTCTCGCATTCTGGAACAGAAACGCGGACCTCGCATTGCTTCAGAGAAATGTGGGTCTGAACCTCGCATTCTGTATCTACAGAACAGATTGCGTCTGCAGAGTTTTTGATCTGTTGTCGATGAGCGTGACTCCTTCGTCGACATTCAGCATTCCAGTTGAGTCTCAGGGGTTGTTGGGAACCCCTGACATCCTGGAATTGCAGAGTTTAGAGAGGAGAGAGATGTGTTGGCCCAGAGGCCTTCCACTCTAGTTTTGATGATGATTAACTCATGTAGTTATGTTTACTAATTATCTTGTGTTGTTTAGTTTTAGATCATTTAATCAAGATATTAGTTGGTGATTGCTTCAACAAGATGGTTTGGAAGCTTTCACGTGGTGATTCCAGAGCCCGAGCATCAAGATTATATATAGTACTCGTTGGAGTCTAGCTCGGTGGATCACGGAGTTTTGGATCGAGTCGGCTTGGAGACGGCATTCTACAAGAAGACTTAGGTATCCTAATTTAGTTTTGTATTTAGATCCATTTGTAAAGACTAGATAGTGTGATATGCTCAAGTTCACAACACACACATGTTTTATGTTTTGGATATTGGTTTTCAGTTTTTGGTTTAACCGACTTTGGTTTTCATGAATAGTTAGATCAAAACAAGTTTAAATGGTTTATGTATAGTAGATTCATTCTATATACATGCAATGCTTAACTTCCTAGACAAACTTATTTTGACTTACCTATTCATGTGGTTTGGTGTTTTGTAATTTTAACAAAACATTGTTTTGGAATTAAAGACAAAAACTATGATATGTATATGTTTCATGTATATTGGACCTATGTCCATATGCAACATGCCTAAAAGTGTTTAAGTATCATGCTTTTGTATTTGAATGAGTTTTAGGAAAAATTAGATTTCCTATTGAAAAATACAAGTTTGGAAAAATACAGGTTTTGGTTTTTGAAAATATTTGTAAGACACAAAAATGGTTCAAAATGTTTGATATTTGTCTTGAAATTTTATCACATGTTTGTATATCAATGTAAAATGATAAAACTATTTTTGTGGATTTTAGAAGATTTATGAGAATTTTTAGAATAATTTTTAACTCAGTTTTCTGACCCAGAACACAGCCTGATAGGCTCTGGCGGTCGACCGACCGGTCGACCGGACCCCAGAGTCGGTCGACCGGGCGGTCGACCGACGTGCACAAGCCTGTGCACATTGGCCAGGCACTTGGGCCGGTCGACCGGGCCAGAGAGCTTTGCTCTCTGGTTTTGGGCGGTCGACCGGCTTCTTCCAACGGTCAAAAATATGACAGTTGGTGGTCGACCAGCCGGTCGACCGCCAGCCGCCTTGGCTGACAATTTTAGCCAACGGCTAGTTTTTGGATTGGGGGTATATAAACCCCATTCCTTTGGATTTTGAATAAGATTTTAAGCAAGAAAAATTAGAGCTTCTCCAGAGTTTATTTCCAAGTTTTCAAAAGTGTTTTGGGCTTTAAACTTCAAATTTGGTTTTGTGTTTTAGGGTTTGGAAAAATCAAAGAAATAGAAATTTAGGAGATTTGTATTGTTCTTCAATTCTATCATCTTCAAAGTGTTTTCCGAAGTGTTTTTCTTTGAGTTTTATTTTCCAAACTCTTGGTTTTCCACACTTGAGCTATATTCTCTATCCTATTCTATAGGATCATTATTTGTGGGAAAGGAAATTGGTTTGTAGTTGAGATATACCACTTGTTGTACCCTCCTTGATTTGTTGGTTGCTCCCTCTTTGGTAGAGGTTCAGGTTGTGGTTTACTCCCTCTTGTGTGAGGTGGAGTTGGATTGGTGTTTGCCTCGGTGGAGGTTGTATTTGTTGGATTGGTGTTTTGCCTCGGTGGAGGTTGTATTTGTCGGATTAGAAATCCTTCTCGGTGAAGGCGGGGACGTAGAGCTCGGTGCTCGAATCTCGAAACACATCTTGTTGTTTGCGTTTGATCCATTGACTCTTAACTCTCTCTCTTTATATTGTGCCTTGCATCTATTCATATTATCATATCTTATATGCTTGTGTTGTGCCTTGCATCTATTCATATTGCTCATTCATATTATATGCTTGGCTTGTGTGTGTGCCTCACTTGTGCTTAACCACGAGAGCTTCATATAGCGCCTCAACTCTTATTCAGAGGAATCAAGAGGAGTTAGTCCAGAGCCCTTCACGGGGAATTCGGCTACACTCGTTGGTTGCACGAAGTGTTGTTGCAATTTAGTTTTAATTTTCGCATTTAGTCCATTAGATTAGCGGTACACCTATTCACCCCCCCTCTAGGTGTACTTACAATTGGTATCAGAGCCTACGCTCCTGATATTTGGTTTAACCACCTAGGAGTGAGATCTTGGTTTGCTAATCTTTCATTTGCATTTGCACGTTTATTTGTTTGCACACACTCATGAATTGCTTGTCACCTCCCATGTTTGATGTTTCCAACATTGACACAAGGAAATTTAGGATGTCCATGTATTTGAAAACCCTAGGCTTACATGTTTTCCTTGCCGCTACCAAGAAATGCTATCTTAGTAACCGCAATCATATAGGGGCCAATACACAAGCCCTTGAGGCTATTAGAAGCACGCTAAACAAAGAATATCTTATGCTTGTTTCTAACTTTGATTCCGCCTTTGTAGTGTGGAACAAGTTACCACCTCCAAGTTTCAATTGCCAATCCAACCGGAGGATGAATCTAGTGGAGAATCCGAGCCACAATGCTTTATGGTCCAAGGGAATGACTCCCTTAAGGTACATTCGGATACTCAACTAGATAGTGTTAGCTCTTCATTTGATGATCATGATAGTATGGATGCCGATGCTTTAATGAAGAGTTATCTATTGTTTGTGAGAACCTCCTTGAAAAATATAAAGTTTTGAAAAAGAAAACTTGTAAGTTAAATAAAGAAAAAGAAGATTTGTTTTCAAAACTTGAGTTGGTTTTGCAAGATAAAATGGAGATTTCTAATGAAAGGGATTCATTAAAATCTAGACTTGATCTTGTCTTAAAAGAAAATGAATTTTTGAAATCTAAAGATGATTGTGAAACAATTTTGAAGAAAAATGAAAACTTGTCTTCAAAAGTTAATTTTGTTTTAAAAGAAAATGATTCTTTAAAAATAAAAAATGCTTCTATTTCTAAGGACTTAGTAAGTTGTTTAAAGAAAAATAAATCTTTGAAAAATAGTATTGATACTCATGTTTGCCAAGCTAGTATAGCTTCACCTAGCTCACCTATTGCATGCCACACTTCTTCTTTAATTAAAAATGATATATCTATGCTTAAGAAGAATATGGATTGTTTGGGCTCCACTTTGAGCCATTGTGTTTTTAGCCATACACGTTTGGAATCTTTGTTTCAAAAGAAACAAGTTCCATCTTTGCATGCACACCCTCCACGGCATACACATGCTACTCACGGTCACCACCATCACACATTGTCTGCTCATGTGTACACTTGTACACATTGTGGACGAAAGGGCCACCTTGCTAAGTTTTGCTATGATCGTATACATGATGAAAATTTAGCAACTAAATTTGTTTGGGTTAGAAAAGGTACTAACCCCCATGGACCCAAAAGAGTATGGGTACCAAAGACCACCCCTATTGTATTTGATGTAGGTGTGGGCTCTCGCATGACGTGAGAGTTATGGTACCTTGAGGTGGATGCGTTCCGAGCTTAAAGAGGACTATTTGGATGCATCACTTTCAAGAGAAGTTTGGTGGGAGGACCACCTTGGTTTGGAGAACTAGAGAGGTGCCCTTATCGGTTTTGATATCGATCTCTAACTCCCGTTTATATTTGCATGCTTTCCATGTCATTGATTTATAACATGTCATGTTTTAATGCTCATTATGATTATGCCATGTGATTTAGATTAGTGATATACATGTTTAGTTATTTGAGACACCCATGTTTAATATGGACCTATATCTATGTATTCTCACTTTGTTTTTAACTAATATATATATTCTAGATCTAATGCACATGCATATACATAATGATCATATGTGTGTTTATGATTTTTGTTTTGTTTTTGATGCTTCATGATTTGAATATATGTTTAAATGTTAGTTTTTATTAAGACTAGGATTTATACTTGTACATATAGTGGGCTACAAATAAATTTTTATATGTTTGAGCTTGAACGCTTATTTGTACCAATTAGATATGCTAGTATAGTCTAGTTTTGATGATTCATGCATTTGACTTGTATTCCCATTTTTAGACATGTTTTATGATCATGTGTTTTCACTTCATGTATATGTCCATCTTGTCTAAACTATTGATTATACATATAGATCCTTTGAGCCACGTGCCTTAATGCATATACATTTGTAGACTCGTTATGTTTTGGATATGTATGTATACTTTAGTTTATATTTGACATACATATGCCTTGAAGAAATCGAGTTTTGGTGATTTTCATGTTTTAAGGAATATTGAGCTTGAATGTCTATTTTCATGATTATTTGTGTCACATAACACTTGTACACTCACTTCATTTAAATATTTCTCATGATTATGTTTTTCATAAGTATGTATGGGCTTTATGGACTTCGAGTGTTTAGTGTATGTGATTTACATGTATTTCATGAAATATAATTTTATTTTATTCCTTGCTTGAAGGATTTCGTACTAGTTTTTAAGATTTTTCATTTAACTAGTTACGGGATTCTTCGTTATGGTAGAGTTTTCAAACATACTATATTTTCAAACCTATTTTTTGAAAACCCTATCCTTCTAAGGGCGGTTGGATGGGAGACCATGCACATGTTTGCTTTATAGTGAAAATCATTTTAAACTTGAGCATGATTGGGTGGTAGGAAATATGAGATATACTCTTGATATTATTGTTGGTTCAATTGATATCATTGGATTCTTTCAATTGGTATCAATATTGACATTTCTTGTATACTTATATATATTTTTATGTATGTATGCTTTCACTTCAAATTGTATCAATTTCGATTGGTATCTAATTTTTCATACATATATATGTTTATGCTAAAGCTTGAATTTTTAATGACCATCATGTTTCAATTGATTAGTTTCCAATTGATATTTTAAACACAAACTTATGCATCTTTTTAGTTCGTATTTCATAAAGGGGGAGAAAATTTGTATTTTTTATCTTTCAATCGGTATTTTGTTTACCGTTGATTTCTTCTCTCACACTTTATGTTGAAAATTGATTTTATTTTGATATCATATGTTCTAAATGACAAATGCTTACAATTGGTATCTTTTTGTATCAAGATGCTTATTTGAATACTTTAAATTGGTATCAAGATTTTATTTGTTTTCTCAAAATTGGTATCAATGCCTTATTTACGTTCAAGTGGTATATGTTTACTTTCATTTGGTATCTAAATGTACTACTTTGACACATTTTTAATTGGTGTCAAATTTATTTTATTGAGAAAAATCGAAATGTTTTAATAAGAAATATGAAAAATGTTTTGATTTATATTCTTATTATTGATTTGTTTGATGTCACCCCTTTATTGATTCTTTGTTTCGGACAAAAAGGGGGAGAACATTGTTTTGTTTTTACTTTAACCCCTTTGTTGATGATTGACAAAAAGGGGAGAAGTATTTTAGATATATATGCATGTTTTGGAAAAAAAAGAGTTATGTTTATGCATATATGTTTTGTGTTTTGCAAATAGGAGAAAAGAATTTGATGAGTTTCTTGCTTATTTATGCATATTTATCTCCTTGTATTTGCATACATGTCATACATGTTTATGTGCTTCATTGTCATATTTATTTGTTTATTGTGATGCATGAGTTAAGGGGGAGCTTCTTTGAAGCTTAACTTTAATCCATGCATATATAACTCCATGAGATTTGTCATCATCAAAAAGAGAGAGATGTGTTGGCCCAGAGGCCTTGCACTCTAGTTTTGATGATGATTAACTCATGTAGTTATGTTTACTAATTATCTTGTGTTGTTTAGTTTCAGATCATTTAATCAAGATATTAGTTGGTGATTGCTTCAACAAGATGGTTTGGAAGCTTTCACGTGGTGATTCCAGAGCCCGAGCATTAAGATTATATATAGCACTCGTTGGAGTCAAGCTCGGTGGATCATGGAGTTTTGGATCGAGTCGGCTTGGAGACGGCGTTCTACAAGAAGACTTAGGTATCCTAATTTAGTTTTGTATTTAGATCCATTTGTAAAGACTAGATAGTGTGATATGCTCAAGTTCACAACACACACATATTTTTGGTTTAACCGACTTTGGTTTTCATGAATAGTTAGATCAAAATAAGTTTAAATGGTTTATGTATAGTAGATTCATTCTATATACATGCATGCTTAACTTTCTAGACAAACTTATTTTGACTTACCTATTCATGTGGTTTGGTGTATTGTATTTTTAACAAAACATTGTTTTGGAATTAAAGACAAAAATTATGATATGTATATGTTTCATGTATATTGGACCTATGTCCATATGCAACATGCCTAAAAGTGTTTAAGTATCATGTTTTTGTATTTGAATGAGTTTTAGGAAAAATCAGATTTCCTATTGAAAAATACAAGTTTGGAAAAATACAGGTTTTGGTTTTCAGAAATATTTGTAAGACACAAAAATAGTTCAAAATTTGATATTTGTCTTGAAATTTTATCACATATTTGTATATCAATGTAAAATGATAAAACTATTTTTGTGGATTTTTAGAAGATTTATGGGAATTTTTAGAATAATTTTTAACTCAGTTTTCTGACCCAGAACCCAGCCTGCCAGGCTCTGGCGGTCGACCGGACCCCAGAGTCGGTCGACCGGGTGGTCGACCGACGTGCACAAGCCTGTGCATGTTGGCCAGGCACTTGGGCCGGTCGACCGGGGCGGTCGACCGGGCCAGAGAGCTTTGCTCTCTGGTTTTGGGCAGTCGACCTGGCGGTCGACCGGCTTCTTCCAACGGTAAAAAATATGACCGTTGGCGGTCGACCGGCCGGTCGACCGCTAGCCGCCTTGGCTGGCAATTTCAGCCTACGGCTAGTTTTTAGATTGGGGGTATATAAACCCCATTCCTTTGGGATTTTGAATAAGATTTTAAGCAAGAAAAATTAGAGCTTCTCCAGAGTTTGTTTTCAAAAGTGTTTTTGGGCTTTAAACTTCAAATTTGGTTTTGTGTTTTAGGGTTTGGAAAAATCAAAGAAAATAGAAATTTGGGAGATTTGTATTGTTCTTCAATTCTATCATCTTCAAAGTGTTTTCCCAAGTGTTTTTCTTTGAGTTTTTATTTTTCAAACTCTTGGTTTTTCACACTTGAGCTATATCCTCTATCCTATTCTATAGGATCATTATTTGTGGGAAAAGGAAATTGGTTTGTTATTGAGATATACCACTTGTTGTACCCTCCTTGATTTGTTGGTTGCTCCCTCTTTGGTAGAGGTTGAGGTTGTGGTTTACTCCCTCTTGTGTGAGGTGGAGTTGGATTGGTGTTTGCCTCGGTGGAGGTTGTATTTGTTGGATTGGTGTTTTGCCTCGGTGGAGGTTGTATTTGTTGGATTGGTGGAGTTCAGTACTATGGTCTTCGGTAGACCATTTGATTGCCTCGGTGGAGGTTGTATGGTTGAGAGAGGAGTTCGGTACTCCCAGTTGTATTTGCAAATCCTCGTAGAAGTTCCCTCGGTGGGAGTCCTAGGTGGACAAGTTAGTGGATTAGAAATCCTTCTCGGTGAAGGCGGGGATGTAGAGCTCGGTGCTCGAACCTCGAAACACATCTTGTTGTTTGCGTTTGATCCATTGACTCTTAACTCTCTCTCTCTCTTTATATTGTGCCTTGCATCTATTCATATTGTCATATCTTATATGCTTGTGTTGTGCCTTGCATCTATTCATATTGCTCATTCATATTATATGCTTGGGTTGTGTGTGTGTGCCTCACTTGTGCTTAACCACGAGAGCTTCATATAGCGCCTCAACTCTTATTCAGAGGAATCAAGAGGAGTTAGTCCAGAGCCCTTCACAGGGAATTCGGATACACTCATTGGTTGCACGAAGTGTTGTAGCAATTTAGTTTTAATTTCCGCATTTAGTCCATTAGATTAGAGGTACACCTATTCACCCCTCTCTAGGTGTACTTACAAGATGGTGGAATTGGACTTCACCATCATTACGTCCGTGAGATGGCAAATAGACCCTGTGGGCCTCCTGAGAAACATTGACGCGGGCTGTGCGGGTTGTACAGGAGGTTTCCATAACCTTGTTGGAAGTAGCGCTACTTGCAATATGAGCAATGACACAGGCCACTTTTGATAAAATCTTCGAAGAGACTTGAGAGCGGGACCTCGAAGAGACTTTGTGGTACTGCTGCACAGCTCTTGAGCTTTTTGACCCTGAAGAGAGAAACTCTTCAAATTTTTCTTGATCGAATTCGACAATGAGTGCCTCAACCATTGATCAGATAAACTTGACGTTAGCTTGCACCGCGACTTTCTCGTCGGTAGAGAAAACAGTCCAAGCGGAGTCGCCATCTTTTGTTTGGCCAAAAAAAATTGAGGCATGTGAAAATATTTTTGATATGAAAAGAAAGTTACAATGGATCAATTTCCAATAACAAAAGAGAGAAAAATAAAACTAAATCTCCCCTTTGTTTAATACTGGGTTCTTGATGTGGCGATGGAGAGTGATTCTTATTCTCTATGACCAGCTAAATGATAAGCTTCTCTTCGAGGTCTATTTCGGGGTGCTCTAAAAAAAGCAATCAGAAAAGAACTCTATTTTAACACAATAAGTATTTAGAGTTCTATGATTTCTCTCTCTCTCTGAACCTTTGAGGTTGAAAGGAAGAAGTCATTAGCTTCAAAATTATCAGCTCCGCGTCTGGGAAAAGATCCTCCTCTCCTTCATAGCTCTTGAGACTATTTATAGGGGGTCTTAGGGGATAATTGTCCCCTAAAATCCCTCCATAATGGTGATTAACTCTCACATTACGTGATAGTTAATTGACCCAGTAATGAGAATCAGTTGCAACAGAAACGTGGGTTTCGCGTTGGACGCGGACCTCACACTGTTGTGTAAAAGCGGAGCTCGTATGCTTTTCATAGCCGCTGATCGTAAACGTGCATTATCTGTTTTCATATCATATGTGTCACATTTCTGCATTTATTCTTTAATAAAACTCTGCAATTTAATGTATTTTCATGTTTAATGGCGTGCAGTGTAATTAAGGAAGAAAAGAGAGATTGACAAATTTATTCAATTAAATCCAAAAGTTCAAATCAACGAGGATCAATTCAAATCCAAATATTCTAGAAGTCATATTATCGAAAAACTGGATATATCAGATAAGATAACACCATCAAAACTCTAAGAAAAAATGGATTGTTTGAAGACCCAATCTGTTTCGCTGAAAATAAAGGGATAGATCATCAAATTTAGAGCAGATATTTAAAATCTAAGAGGATAAAAGGATAGAGGAAGATCAATAGATGAAACGCTCCCTGATCCTGGCCCCACGGCCAGAATCTTGCCGCGGAAAAGTGGCAAAAGCCACATTTTTGCGGCCAAGTTTTTGAATTTGGGGGAGCGTTTGCTCCCCTTATCTTCGTATTCTTACTTCTATCCTTTTTATCCTAAAAATACTTGCATCTTTAGAAGGCAGCGGGAGGAACTCCAGCAGAGAGCTCTAGTTTAGTTTAGTTTAGTTTAGGCTTTTATTATCTTTTTCAATGTAATTTTTATTTTATTTTAAGTTAGAGAGAGTTACATGAGAGAAGAAGAAGAGTTATAATTAGAGTGAAATTGATGTAATCCTTTTTTAAGAGAGAATTGTATTGAAGTGACAGCCAATGTGATTCTCAGCCTTTTCTTCAATGTACTTCATTCAGTCAATTGCTACTTTTTATTATCTCATTTTGCCTTACATTACTTAGCATCGAATCATGGTATATTTAATCTACAACAGGGGTAACTCTTCTTCTTTATCTCTTTTCTATTTTTCTTTCTTAGATTAATATAATAATGTTCAAAACCTTCACTCTCTTCTTATTTTTTTTCTTTAAACTCGTTTTCCTTTTCTTTTTAACAACAAACTGATCTTCTTCTTTAGATTAATTTTAACTTATATTAGCTTTATTTATTTTTATTTTCTTTTAAAACTGAGAAGAGAACTTTTAAACTCATTTTTGTAAACTTAAAAGAAGAAATTTACATAAAGCTTCCATCGCAGTCCCTCCTTGTGGATCACGACATGCATAGCCACTTGCTATAGTGGTAGGATTGAGAATCTAACACTATTCTAAAATTTTATATTTTCTGTGCAGGTTTAGCTCGATCATAATTTTGGCGCATTGCCGGGGAGGGACGGTAAGTTTCTTTTTTTTTGATTTAGTTTAATGAATTAATCTTTTTTTCTCTGTTTTGGTGTGCAGGGACTAATTTTAGAAAACAAAGAGCTGCAGTGGATATATAGTATACCTGAGCCTTTGCTTTGAAAACAGAGCTCAGAGAACCCAACTTTTGCCGTGAAAATGCGGCAAGAGCCGGGTTTGCGTGGTACAGTGGGAAGGATTACTAATCTGCTTTGTTGCAGGTTGCTTGAATTGCAAGGTATAGTCATCCGCATGATTTAGTTTCTTAATTTAACTTACCTTGCACACTGTTCTAGTCTCAACAGTGACTTGGTTTTTGTTAATTCTAAAAACTGTTTAGACTTTGCATTTCAGGGCATTTGTCTATTTCATTTTTTTACATTACTGTTGAAACGTGCTGGAGGAAAGGTACGTATGCATAGAATGTAGCATTAGAAAACATATTTTGGGTGATATATATTGCTTGAATGCATTTTGCTATATACTTGTACACTCGCACGAAAATGATCTAAGGGCATAACCTGTTAAACAACATAAGGTGGAAAAGTCATTACTCTTCCTTAGCCTGAAAACTATCTCCTCACTCACTAACCCAGCCTAATTAAAATTGAGTAGACATTGGCCCTAGGGATATCTCGGACTCAATAGGAGATTGACCTAAGGAGAAAGTTGTTAGAGTTTGGCTCTTTTCAAATCGGTGTCGAAGGTTGGGGATTGATAGGCGAAACATCGAAGAACAGTGACTTGATATAATTAGGCTCGTTGCTCAAGCACGGATACCTCTCACTAGTCTTGTCCCTACTTGGTTGATTAACTTGTGGTCAGATTGTTGCAATATACCTCCGTGGCCAGTCAACCAGTTAGGAGTCGTCTAGGTCTAAGGTCAACCCTAACATAGGTTACAATTTTCTTTATTTTCTTGTTTGTTTATTTGTTTGTTTTTGTTTATTCTTATGAAAATGGATTATAATTATAATTATTCTGATTATAACTCAAATTCATATTTCACCCTAACATCTTTCAATTCTGAGATTACCAACTCGGCTTCTCATAACTTTGACTAACCAAGTATGCCAGATTGGTTTTATCCGAATCAATATATGTCTCTAATCCCAGTATTATGAATAAGATTAGGATAATCATCACCACACTTCACCGAGTCAGTGGGGATACAACTCCCCTGAGTCATACTATCAACAACCTGACCAACATTCAGCTTCGTATACTCTATACCAAGACCAACTTATAGAAGAAAAATCTTCTTTAGAAAAGTGTTTTGAATCCTTCCTTGAGTCCACACGATAATTACAAATTCAAACGGGGTCAATTCTCTAGAATAATTTTCAAATCCAAGATTCCTACTCCAATTTTTAGTCCCATCACAACAAGAAGAATATGTTGACTTCGAAGAGAGTCCATGATTCAATGTGAAGATTCCTTTACCCAGTCCATCGATATGATAGAAGCAAGCTTAGTCGATTGAAAAACAAGCATAAGAATGAGAAAACTCTCCCTACCCAATTCTTGACTATTCCCGATACTTCTAGCCATAGTAATGGAAATCAAGAATCATGATATCTTGAAGACTATGACCAAGATTCAATTTCAGCACAAAACTTTGTACTTGACCAATAACAACCCATTGATAAATTGGCAAGTTTTCATTTTGATGAGATTGAACTTGAAGATGAATGTGACACTAATTCCCAATGTTGTGATTCAGTTTCACTTTTTTAATCTATGTTGACTCCAGTATTCTTACATGATTTGGACCGAATTCCAAAGCCATCACTGATTCCTATCCTTATAGAGCTTGAACATGAACCACCTATTTTCGATAGTCACATTCCATTGTTAAAAAATGAATGTGAACTTCAATTCTATGATTTGGACAAACTCATGAACCAACTCTGACTCTCGAATCTAAACTTGATTTGAGTTTTATTTCCGAGTCAGTATCGGCTCTCATTCCTTCCATTGTTGAGCCAAAATCATATATTCCACAAAATCACATTCCATTGTTGGACCAAGATTTAGATCAATATGACTCCGTGACGATATCCCAAGATTGGTCATATAACTGGGAAAATTTTCATGCTAACATCTTGCATGATCCTATTCACATTGGGGAGTATAAAAATGTTAATAGGAAAGAGATCATGAAAGGTGGGTTTCATGAAAATTCACAGTATCTATATTAGATAGAAACGCTTGGCCCAATGAGACCACCACTGGAACCACCACCTTGAGGTGACAATCTTCCTTTCTTTCACTTTTTTCATGTGTTATTGCATTTCATTCATACATTGAGGACAATGCATGAGATAGATATGGGGGAGGGTTTACTGACATACTAATTTAGGTTTTTACTATATATATATATATATATATATATATATATATATATATATATATATATATATATATATATATATATATATATATATATATATATATATAATCCTTTCTTTAAAATTTTTGAAAAGGAAAATAATACTTTGACTTATTTTTGTAAGAAATAAGTTAATTTTAAGGAATAAGAGATTCATAATTAGGATTTCTTATACTTGGTCAAAATAAAATTATTTGTTTGATTTTGTGGTTAGGAAGAAAGATTGAAGAAGTAATTTAGTGTTGATTCTAAAAAAAAGATTCTTATGGCTTATAAAAAAATTATTATATAAAAAAAGTCCTTTGATTAAGCTGGGTATTTGTGCCTCATAAAGCATAAGTATTCACGCCTAAAAGTGGTTTATATAAATAAAAATCTTTAGTTTTGTGACCTTGTTTGTCGAGTCCTAAGTCCTTGGGAGGTTTTCTCACCCGGTGTCCTAAAGCCATCCGATTTGAGAGTCACCGACTAAGGCTCGTTACGTGGGCGAATTAGAAAGCCTAATAGCGCTAAGGGATATTGCCGTTATTAATGTAAAATAAGGCATAAGAGTTAGAGTTGAAAAATTTCGAGTCAAATTTTCACAGTCACAAGGTGCATATGAACTCCGCCTGTGCACCGTTCACTGCCTGTCCCATGTTAGGATAAAAGAGGAGGGTTGTGGTAGGCTTGTGATAGCCAACATAAAACATTATCACATACTATGAACATGAACCAAAAACTAAATTTTGTTGGGGCGTTCTCTACTGAATGACGTGCCGCATCGGAGCCCGGGTGTAGTGAAAAGTGGGCAAGGGTTGCTAGGTCGTCGTTCAAAAATGACGCGCCACATCGGCGCCCAGATGTGGTGTCAAATGAGCAAGAGTTTTTACACTTTTATGAGCAGGTGAGGGTAAAGAAGTTAGTTCATGAATATAAGATTAGGTTAGCATCATGGAACATAGGTTCTTTTACAGGTAGATTAGCAGAGTTAGTTAATGTTATGGTTAAACAGAATGTTAGTATTTTGTGTGTGCAGGAAACTAAATGAGTAGGTGAAAAAGTTGGAATTATAGAGTCTTGAGATTATAAACTTTGGTGTACTGATAGAGATAGAAATTATATTGGAGTGAGTATGATCATAGATAAACAATTGCTTCAGAATGTAGTTGAGGTTAGAAGAAAGGGTGATAGAATTTTACTAGTTAAACTTATTTTAGGTAGGGAGATTTTTAATGTTATAAGTGTTTATGCACCACAAGTAGGACTTAATGAGTCTAATAAGCGTCAATTTGGGAGAATTTAGATAAGATAGTGCAAGGCATACCCATTAGAGAAAAGCTTTTCATAAGTGGTGACCTCAATGGGTTAATAATTATGGGTTTGATAGTGTACATGGAGGATTTGATTTTGGGAAAAGAAATGAATCAGGTAACTTGATTCTAAATTTTGCTTTATCCTATGATTTGATCTTAGCAAATACTTGGTTTACAAAGAGAGAGTCTCACTTGATCACTTTTAGAAGTGGATAAAGTGCGAGCCAAATAGATTTCTTTTTAACTAGGAAAGTAAATAGAGGTTGTTGCATGGATTGTAATGTAGTACCGGGTGAGAATTTAGTAACCCAACATAGACTCTTAATTTTAGATATCCAAATTAGAAGGAGATTTAGAAAGATTAAACGTAAGTTAAATCCTAAGATTAAGTGGTGGCAGCTAAAAGAAGGTAACTAAGGAGTTTTTGTAGATCGAGTAGTACATGAAACAGAGTGGAAAGTCCAAGATAATCCCAATATAACATGGAACAAAATTGTTAGTTACATTAAAAGAGTAGCTAAAGATTTACTTGGTGAGTCACGTGGTGGTGCTCCACCATATAAGGATACATCATGGTGGAATGAAGAGGTAAAAGCTGCCATTAAGACCAAATGAAACTCTTACAGAGATTTGAAGAGAAATTGTGATGGAGTGAGTTTTGAGAGGTATAAGCAAGCCAAGAAGGAGGCCAAGAAAATTGTTCAGAATGTAAGAGCTAAAGTATACAAAAAAGTGTATGAGAAGTTGGACACCAAAGAGGTTAAAAAGGATATATATAGAACTGCTCGAATAAGGGAGAGAAAGATTAGAGACTTATGTACTGTGAGGTGTGTCAAAGATAAGGATTAGAAGGTTTTAGTTTGAAATGAAGAAATCAAAGAAAGATGGAGAGAGCATTTTGATAAATTGTTCAATGATAGTTTTACTCAAGATTTAGATGACCTTACCATTCAGTGCCAAGATATGAACCATAATTATATGCGCAGAATTAGCGAATCTGAAGTTAAAGAGGCTTTGAAGAGGATGAAGTGATGGAAAGCTGTTGGCTTAAATGGAATTCCTATTGAGATATGGAGATGCTTAGGAGAGGTGGGCATCAGATGGCTGACAAACCTCTTTAACAAGATATGGCTAAGTAAAAAGATGCCAAATGAGTGGAGGAAGAGTACCCTAGTATCTCTCTATAAGAATAAGGGTGATATCCAGAGTTGTTCAAACTATCGTGGAATAAAACTCATATGCCACACCATGAAGCTTTGGGAAAGGGTAATTGAACACAAGTTAAGACAGAGTGTAAAAATATTAGAGAACCAGTTTGGGCTCATGGTTGGGTGATCGACGACAGAGGCTATTCATTTGCTTTGTCAACTTATAGCGATTCGAGAGAGGAAGAGAAATTTGCATATGGTCATTATTGATTTAGAAAAAGTTTATGATAAGGTGCCAAGAGAGGTATTATGGTAGATATTGATAAAAAAAGGAGTCTCCATCAAATATATTGACATAATCAAGGACATGTACGATGGAGTAGTGGCAAATATCAGAACTTGTGGAGGCATAACAAGTGATTTTTCTATCACAATTGGATTGCATCAAGGATCTGCATTAAGTCCATTCTTATTTGCCTTAGTGATGGATGAGCTTACTAGAGCTATTCAAAATGAGATACAGTGGTGTATGCTATTTGCTGATAATATTGTCTTAGTTGATGAAACGAGAGCTGGGGTAAATGCAAAATTGGAGTTATGGAGGCAAATTCTAGAATCTCGAGGTTTTAGATTAAGTAGGACCAAAACAGAGTATATGGAGTGTAAATTCAGTAAACAGGGAATCTAAGATTATAGTATTGTGACACTATATGGTCAAGAAATACTGAAGCAGTCATTTTAAGTACTTGGGTTCTATATCCAAAAGGATGGGGAGATTAATAGTGATGTCAACCATAAGATCCATGCCGGCTGGTTGAAATGGAGGAGCGTAATAGGAGTTTTATGTGATCGTAATATTCCGTTATGGCTGAAGGAAAAATTTTATCGGACAGTTATTAGGCCAGTTTTGTTATATGACACAGAATGTTAGGCTATAAAGAGATATCATGTCCAGAGAATGAGTGTAGCAGAGATGCGCATGTTTCGTTGGATGTGTGATAATACGAGGAGAGATAAGGTGAGAAATGAGGATATTCGTACTAAGATAGGTGCAGCCTCTATAGATGAGAAGATGAGAGAAAATCGCCTACGATGGTTTGATCATGAGCGACGTAGACCTACAGATGCGCCAGTCCGACTAGTTGAGCGTATCAAATTAGAGCAAGTTAAAAGAGCGCAGGGAAGACCGAAGAAAACATGGATGGAGGTAATACGACAAGATATAGAGGCTAAAGGTCTTAGTAAAGGCATATTGCTCGATAGGAATGAGTGGAGAAAGCTGATCCATGTGCCCAATCCGGTGTAATTCTCTTTTGGTTCATATAGCCTACCCCAAATACTTGGGACAAATGGCTTAATTATTGTTGTTGTTGTAAGGTGCATATGACTTAGGACAAAATAATAAACTAGATGAGAAATACAATTGTAATTCTTACCTTGATTGAAAACAAGTTTTTTGAATAGAGACTAAGTTTAGGATTGACTAAGTTTTGATAATCCTATGACTTATAGATTACTTGAATTTTTACATTAATACTTCAAATACTTTTTCTCTCAAAAAGCAAAAATACTAACACTTTATTTTTCTTTCTTTGTGAATTTTGTAGGTATAATCCAATAAAAACTCTCACGAGATAAAACTCAACCTCTAAGGGTAACCTACAGGTTTAACGGCTTGTTGCACGTGCTAGGTGTAACCGTGATTCCTATGAAAGTGAGTTAGGTTAGGTTAGATCTACTTTTTATTTTACTTGAGGACGATCAAAAGATAGGTGTGTGGTATGATCGTACACATGCATTACATGTTTTCATATTATATGTGTCACATTTTTGCATTTATTCTTTAATAAAACTCTGCTATTTAATGTATTTTCATGTATAATGACGTGCAGTATAATTAAGAAAGAAAAGAGAGATTGACAGATTTATTCAATTAAATCTAAAAGTTCAAATCAACGGGGATCAATTCAAATCCAAATATTTTAGAAGCCATCTTATCTAAAAATTGGATATATCAAATAAATAATACCATCAAAACTCAAAGGAAAAATGGATTGTTTGAAGACCCAATTATTTTCGCTGAGGATAAAGCAATAGATCATCAAATTTAGAGCAGATAATCAAAATCTAAGAGGATAAAAGAATAGAGGGAGATCAATGGATGAAACGCTCCCTGATCCTGGCTCTACGGCTAGGATCTTGCTGCAAAAATGCGGCTTTTTTTGAATCTGAGGGAGCAACGCGACTTGTTTTTGTTTCTGGGGGAGCGTTTGCTCCTTTATCTCCATACTCTTACCCCTATCCTATTTTTCCTATAAATATCTACATCTTCAGAAGGCAGAGGAAGAAACTCCAGTAGAGAGCTTTAGTTTACTTTAGTTTAAGTTTTTATTTTTTTTCAATGTAATTTTTATTTTATTTTAAGCTGGAGAGAGTTACATGAGAGAAGAAGAAAAAAATTGTAATTAGAGTGACACTGATATAATCCTTCTTCAAGGGAGAAATGTATTGAAGTGACAGCCAATATGATTCTCAGCCTTTTCTTTAATATACTCGATCTCATCAATTGCTGCTTTTATTATCTCATTTTACTTTACATTACTTCGCATCAAATCATGATATGTTTAATCTACAACAAAGGCAAGTCTTCTTCCTTTATCTCTTTTCTATTTTTCTTTCTTAGATTAATATAACAATTTTCAAAACTAACACTTTCTCTTTTTATTTTTTCTTTAAATCTATTTTTCTTTTCATTTTAACAACAAACACATCTTCTTCTTTATATTTCTTTTAACTTAGATTTGCTTTAACTATTTTTATTTTCTTTTAAAACTGAGAAGAGAACTTTTAAACTCGTTTTTGTAAACTTAAAAGAAGAAACTTAAACAAAGCTTTCATCGCAGACCCTCCTTGTGGATCACGACCCGCATAGCCACTTACTATAGCAGTAGAATTAAGGACCTAACACTGTTCTAAAATATTGTTATTTTCTGTATAGGTTTAGCTCGATCAGTCACTTTGAAGTCGAAACATGAAGCTCACAGGCACGCGTTGAAATTGAGACACGGAGTTGCTCAGACCCATGTTTGAAGAGAAACGCGGAGTTGCTCAGACCCGCGTTTGAAGTCCGTGTTTACCCTTAGACACGAGGTTCGCGTTTTAATTGAAACACGACCTTCGCATTGAAGTGAAGTTCGCATCTGAGGACTTATCTTTAATAATTTTTTAGACAGCCTACAGCCTGGTTTTGGAAATCTTTTGAGAAAGAAAGATCGTAAGGGTATTAGCACCCTGAAAGAGAAGCAAAGTTCTCTCAAAAAAGTCAGGAAGTGAAAAGAGTGATCTCTTATCAAATCTCTCTTTAAGAAGATCAGTCTTCTTCTGAATTTTCCAGCCAAGGGTCTCCAGGTGTCTTCTATGTTAGAATCAACCCTGCATTGGGCTACTTATAGGTTTCAAAGGGTGTAACTGTTTCCTTAATAATCAGTACAGTCTAGCTTTGCTATAAAGCCAGAGTAACTTCACGCGAAGCTAAACATAGCTTCTGTGACGCTAGCACATGCTGGCAAAGTTAATTAGCCAGCTAGCTCAGGGTTGTTATATCAATCCCTTAATTTTCTCCAGTCGTTTAAGAGATTTTTCTTGATCCTCTCCAACTAATTGAGAGTGATTAGATTAGGGCAAGCAATTGTCCCCCCTTTGAAGAATCCTTCTTCAATGATTTATCAAATCAGATCTCCTTTTGCTTCTCTTTGTTCAGGTGCAGTTGTTCCCGACGTCATTGGCTGTTGTGTCTCATCGGGGGTCTGGTCGTATTATCATAAGTATAGTCTTCTAGACTGGGTACCTAATGGCTGAGGGGTAGCGAACTATGCCATTAAGGCAAGCTTTTCTTCTTCCGAGTCACTTAGAGAAGCTATAGTTGCAGCGTCATCATCCGTTGCGAGGGAAACGACGTTACATGACATGCCTTTTGAGCTTGGGCTTGCTGGATTCTCACTGCTCATCCTCGACAATATCCGGATGGACACACATGATCTCTTCAGATTTTATCATCATTAGGAAGAGGCCCTTGGCTTTCTGTTTTTCTGCTATTGGGTTGACAACGTCCAATCTAGCTTTAGGGATTGGGTCAATCTATTTTGGACCGTCGTCTTCGGGAAGGTCCCGAAATTAAGAGTTACCATGTTGGCGGTGACTTTCTTCTACTCTAACTTGAGAGTCAGGACTCCAGCGTCCACTAATACTTGGATCTTGTCCTTGAAGATAAAGCATCTACTGCTGGAAAGACGCAGTAGTTGGGGTCATTTGTACGCCCTATTTCTTCTAGTCTCTAGACTTCAGGTAACTTAGTTTGTTACCCTTGTTAAGTAGGTGGAGGATGGCCACCACCTGTTCATCTTTGAAAAATATTGTTGATTGAGATTTTACCTGCACACAAAATATAGTATTTCAGATTTAAGAAAAGGATGTGCAAGGTACTCAATTCTACCGCTATAGCAAGTAGCTATGCGGGTCGTGATCCACAGGGAGGGACTAGCGATGGAAGCTTGTTTAGTAAGTTCTCTTTTATTGCTACAATTAATTTAAAGTCAAGTCAGAAAGAAAGTGGTAGATTAAGAAGATGGAGAAATAGAAGTGATATTTACAATGAAATTGAAGAAGTGTGAAAAAGATTGGGAATTTGGTGATTTATACTAAAAATAAAAGAAAGAAAACTAAAAACTAAAAAAAATATACTTACCTCTTCGACCTGTTTACCTTTGATCCGTTGCAACGACTTACCTTGTCTTTGAAGGCATTCAAGCATGGCGTATAGGATCTTCCCCCTTCTCGATCTACTTATGAAAATAAAAGACAAACTATACTAGTAAGAGAAGGTTTGTTTATCACCATAGGCCATCAAGGGCACTTCAACGGCTAAGCAGTCTCGAAGCTATCAGATTCTCTTGGATTGTAAGACATCAGAGGGAAACAAAAATAAAACATGAATAGAAAAAAGAAGCAAACTTCGATTTGATTTTTTTAACAACGGAAGAAAAGATTACTTACACCGATGTCACCTCAGTACAAGCTTGATCTCCTTCCTCCATGAAAGTATCCTCTTCTCTCAGTTGCATAAAGAAAATTAAAATTACAAAAAAAGAAAATAAAAAAAACCTAAATTACAATCTACAACTTAGCCTAAGAAAAACCCTAAATTTGTTCCGTACTCGACTGTTCGCCCCCTCTCTGTTGCTCTGCAGGGCATTTATAGGCACTGGAAGAAGTAGAGTCCCAATACAACTCTCCCATAAAATCTTATCGCCAGACTCGTCCATAGTACCGCGGAAACGCGGCTATGGTCGCGTTTCCGCGGCCATAGTGTGGTCTCTGGCCACGAGCTTTCGCGCGTGGACTCCTCTGGTCCGTCCATCTGGGTATATCCTTCTGGAAGTTGTATATCTGCTCTTTATTTTGAAATTTCGAGATAACTTGGGAAGCAAGTTACCCTAAATCTAAATCTTCCAAATCTTTTAAAACGAATTTTATCTTTTCACCCTTCTCCTTTTATCTTTATCCTTGCCCTGCAAGCAATTAGGGTTAACTAGAAGTCCTCTTCTTTTAGTAATTGCACTTTTTGCACATGGGCTTCTTTGGGCTTCTGGGCTTCATTTAGGCTTTATTCTTTATTTAATTAATTACTCAAGGCCTGCACACATTAAATAATAAAACATTAGTAATAGTGCATAATTGTAGGAATAAATATGAAAATGTGATAGTAAATGTAGTGATAAATATGCATTTTTTACTACCTATCAATTATCTTAGTGGAAACTTGAATTCCTAATTGTTGCTGGCGCTGCTTCTTTTATGCTTCGGTGGAGCTTCTCCAGACAACTCAAGTGTTGGATTGGGAAGATTAGGCTACATCACGCCCCTTGGTGTCGATCCCCTATTTGTTCTTGGGCACTGAGGTCTCAAACTTTTTACCTATTTTTCAGCTATCTCTGATTATTCGACAAGCTCCTTTCAAGTATGAGCTTTGACGGCTCCCATACGAACTTCTGCTCAATCGAGAAAGTCGTGCCGACATGTTTAAAGCAACATGGGCAAGGGCATTCCTGCAGGTCACATGAGAGAAAGATTGCGGAATCTCTTAATGTATTACCGCACGGATTCTTCTCCTTTCTGGACCACCATGAGGGGCTTATCCATGGTCACCTCGGTGTTATTCTCATAAAATTGAGAAGGATACAGGTTTTCAGGTCAATCCAAGATTGATGGAGCCATTGGGAAAACTCCTAAATCAGTCAAAGGCTATTCTCATAAGAGTGCTGATAAATAGTCTGGCCAGGCTTTTTCTTGGCTGAGGACGAAGTTAAGATAGCTTCGTCGTGAGGCGTAAAACTATCTCATTACTTGGTGCTTTAGTACTATGAAGTACTTCCTTTTCTTTGAGCGAAGTAACTTTGCTGGTAACACCAGAGTGTACTTCAGATCTAGCTTCGCAAACAGAAGCTTTGACAGTGAAGAGCGAGACTACTGTAGCTTCGCTGATAGCACTTATAAGTGTTTTGCCTTTAGCTTCGTGGGAGAATTGAAGCTGAACTCTATGAAGAGTTGAAATAGTCTCACAGTTAGAGACTTTGTTATCTTCGCCAGAAGATGAAACAATGGATCTTTTAGCCTCGCATGAGGCTAAGAGGATTTTTCAATCCAAAAAATCTTAGAGGCTGATCTAGTTTCACACGGAGTAAAGAGGTACTGGCACGAAGCTAGTTTAGTCTCTCAACAGAGTTAGGCCTGCAGGTGGCCTCCATCGTCTCGTCAGAAATTTGCTTCCGAGCAGTGGCCAGAGGAGACCTAGCCACTAAGATCTTCTTGTGCTTTTGCACACTGATAGATCTAGCTTAATATGTGCTAGCTTTACTGCGAGCTTATATGGTCATTTTTGAACATTTAAACCTCATCACGAGATTTAAGTGATCATTATCGCATTTTAGGCAGTTGCTTGTCGTGATCCAATTACTCCTCAATTAGTTGGAGGGGAGCCAATCTAATGCACAATAATGGGGAAATAAAAACTATTAAGCTAACACACAAAGTATAACATAAGAGTGTAGCCGAATTTTCGATGAAGGGCTGTAGACTATCTCCTCCAAATTCCTCTAGATTAAGAGTTGAAGTGCCACTATGGCTCTCTTGGTTGAATACAACTGTGAGCAAACAATCCCAAGCATATAACAATTTAGCACAAGATATATCAAGCGTATAAAAGAGATAAACAATATAAGCATGCAAGATATATAAACACAAGTAAGAGAGATATGAGCAATCTCAAACACGGAAAAATTGTTTCGAGGTTCGAGCACACTTGCTCTACGTCCCCGTCTTCACCACTATGAAGGATTTCCACTATAACGATCCTGCAAGATCACTCGGTGTCGCAACACCTACAACGAGCTCCCTTAAGAACTCTTGGACCCGCAAGTCCCTCACTTATTCCCGTAAGAATAACACACACAAGCACACTAGCTTGCCAAGGCCGTACCTTTTACAACTCCTCCAACCACAAGTTGGAACATTTGGCGATCACTTCACTTGATCACCATAAAACTCTCTTCACCGAGGTCACAACCTCTTCAACTCGTCACAATACAAGAATGATAACTTATGATCACATCTCTTGATCACAAAAATAACTCTTACAACAAGGATCCTTAGAGGATTGATATTGCAATGGAAAGCTTAAGTTTGTGTGAGAAAAACTTAGAGTTGTGATGGAAAACTCAAGAAATCTCTTTTGAAAACACTATTGAAAACTCTCCTTTTGATATGAAAGTTTTAGCCCAAAAATATGTGGAGAAAAACCTAAGAGAGATGGAAAATACTAGCTCTAAAACTTCTCTAAAATCTTATGTAAAACTAGTCAAAACAGCCCCCCTTTATAGAGTTCAGAAATATGAAAGTTGGGGCTCAATACCTAGGCCAGATGACCGGCAGGTCGACTGGCCAACGATCATATTTATGACCGTTGGGGTAGCCGGTCGACCGTCCAGTTGACCAACCCTGGTCTTAACCTATCGGTCGACCGGTCGATCGACCGAGGCAAGATCCAGAGAGCAAAGCTCTCTGGTCGTCGACCGCTCGGTCGACCAAGGCCAGATTCAGAGAGTGAACTCTCTGGATCGGTCGATCGCCCGATCGACTGGACCTCAAGCCATAGGCTGTGTGCACGTTCTGTGCACATCGATCGACTGCTCGGTCAACCGACTTCTGGCTCGGTCGATCGCCAGAAGGCCAGATCAGGAAAAATAAGGGATTCAAACTTTATCTTATAAACTCCTAAAAAATCCCATAAAATCACATAAAATCTACAAAAATAAGTTCATTGAAATACTTTGAATACAAATAAGTTTGATCAAAAATCAACACATATTACAAATATATTGAACTATTTTTGCGATAAAGAATTTTAGCTTTAAACAGAAACCGAATTTTTCAAAATCAATCTTCAATTTGAAAAACGATTTTTTCAAAACTTGATCAAATACAAAAATAAGATATTTTAAACACTTTTGAAGTATAGTATGTATGTATATGATCCAATACATATATAAGATGAAATATCTGTGTTTTGATAATAAGCTCAAAACAAAGTTTTAACTTAAACAAAACTCAAACACATGATATAGAAACATCTTTTTAAACATTGGAACAAATAATGTGTGGATGAAATCCAAACACATATAAAATATGTAAACTTGTTTTGATGAACTCTATTCATGAAATATAAATACATCTACTTTAAAGCTCAAAACAAAACGGTATTTTCTAAAATCAAAATTATTCTTAGGAAAACACATATCAATTTTGTGTTTGTATATGAGCTTGAGTAATCCACAACTAATCTATCATTTATATTTTATCTAAAAACAACATCTTAATACTTACAAACTAAGACTCAAGACTTGAAAATGCTCTCTTGAAAATCTTTTTCTTCATCTTGACTTGGTTCAAACTTTGATCCAAAGAGCTAGACTCCTCTTTGAGTACTTGATGCGATCTTTGAACCATGAGCTCGTGAATCAACACGTGCTAGCTTCAAAACTTGATTTTGAATCTTTTATTGAAGCTAAACACCGACTAAGATCTTGATAAAAAATTTGAAACTTATTAAATACAAGATCGTCAGTACGATAACTACATGAGTTAATCATCATCAAAACTAGAGTGACGGGCCTTTGGGCAAACAATCTCCCCCTTTTGATGATGACAAAACTCATGGAGTTATATATGCATGGATTAAAGATAAGCTTTATAGAAGCTTCCCCTTAACTCATGCATAGCAATAAAAATATGGATATTCAATGAAGGCACATAATCAAAACACAAATATATGTATAAACAATAAATATTATACATGCATATATTAACTCTCTAAATTCTTCTCCCTTTTTTGTCAATTCATCAACAAAGGGGCGAAGACAAACAATAAAGATGTATATGCGATATATATTCATGAAGAGGAGAGACGTTAAGTAGCTCCCCCTGCATACATGCATTACATGAAGAAGGGATGACTAGACCCTAACCCACATAAAGCATAATATACAGTGTATAGACGGAGATGTTGAACTCCCCCTACACACGTGTACCATATAAGGAAGAGAGGTCAAGCTCTACTATATGTGTAATACACTCAACATGAATCTATATATAGAGGAGATGTTAAGCTCCCCTTCATATAGGCATTACATATTAAAAATTTTAAAACCACTTTTAAAATAAATTTTTAAAATTTCTTGAAGTCAACAAAATGAATTATGATACCAATGAAATCAAATTGTAGTTGACAAAATAAATGTTGATAACGCTTACAGATAAATAAAATTTTTTAGATACCAATAGTAGATTTTGATACCAATTGAAGGTGAAACATGAAATACATTTTGATACCAATAAATACTAATTGAAATCAATACATAAGCTTGTAAAGATACCCATTAACATTTAGGATAAAATCAAGCTTAGCATATACATAATTTGTACTTTAAAAATGTAAAGACATTGTAAAACAAGCACAATCAAATCATATATATATGTATGTATGAAAATGAAAATTTCAATTGAAATTTGAAGCATACATATATAGAAATCAAAATATGAGTATACAAAATGAATAGATCATGAAAATTATTTATAACTCAAAACTACCACCCTTTTATGCACATGTTAATAGATTTTCAATAAAGAACACAAGACATGGTCGCCAAACCAACCGCCCTTAAGTTGGTAGGGGTTTTCAAAAATAAGAGTTTGAAAATAATTTAACATACTTGAAACTCTACCAATTTAAGAGTCAAGAAATAGTCTAAAATAATATTTGAAAAACTAGTTAAAGATCCTTCAAAACATGAAACCAAAGCATATATCCCATGAAGCATGCTAAGTACATAGAAATTGTCACTCAAGATGTATAAGGTACAAAAATTAGCTCATGAAAACAAGGTTATGAGTAAACAAAAATAATGTGAGTGTACAAGAGTCATGTAAGTAGCATATTTATGAAAAAATTAATAAATCTCAAAGCAAAAAAATAAAATTTTTTTATCAATAAACATGAAAATCATCAAAACTAAAATTTTCATCAAAACTAAACAAGCGTCAAGGTATATGTATGTTTTGTTGAAACTAAAAATATACATACATATTCCAAAATAATGAGTCAAAAATAGAATTTTGTATGAAGGCAAGTGACTCAAGGATATAAATGTATATCTATTAGTTTTAGACAGGAATAACATATACATAAAGTTAAACATGTACAAAATAAGAAAAATAAGTATAAGTGAAAGAATCATCAAAACTAGGTTATGCATGTACATGTAATGAGTATAAATGAGTAATGAAGTACAAACATATAATAATCAAATGTAGCTCACTACTTATACAAGTATAAACACAAGTTTTAATGAAAACTGCATCTAAACAGGTAATCACCACATGAAGTACAAAACAAACATGATTATTAGGCTAAATGCACGTGTTTTAGAACTAGCATATACATAGTAGTTAAACAATTATGAGAACATAAAATATGAATTCATATGAATATGGGTGTATCTCAAAGACTATTTATGTATATCACATGTCTAATAACATTACATTTAATATAATGCGCATTAAAATTACAACATGCTAAAAATTATCAATGTAAAAGCATGTAAACTAAAATAGGAGTTTAGAGATAGTTACCAAACCATATGAACTATTCTCTAAGTCTTCAAACCATGGTGATCCTTCCACCAAACATCCCTTGAAAACGATGCATTAATTAGGTATGTCCATCTAACTCCATATGCATCCACCATCAAGGCACCAACCCTCTCACATTTTGTGAGAGCCCACACCTACATCAAACGCAAGTGGTGGGGATTTTGGTACCCATTTCTTTTTGAGTCCATGAGGGTTAGCATCATAAGGAACCCAAACATTTTTATTTATAAAATTTATATGATTTATTCTATCAAAATAAATTTTGCTAAATGGCCTTTGCGATCGCAATGTGTACATTTGTACACTCTAGCATGCATATGAGTGGAGTGAGCATGGTGCGCATGTGTATGCCATGGGTGTGTGTATGAATATGTGAAATTTATTTTTTACGAAACATGAATTCCAACCTATTATACTTAAATGCACATTGGCTCAAAGTGGAGCCCAAACAATTAATTTTCTTCTTCACAATACAAATATCATTATTGATTTTGGAAGAAGAGACATGAGTATGAGAATCAACAATCTTTTTTTTTTTAGAAATGTTTTCTTTTCTTTTAAAATAATTTTTTTTCAAAGAGTCATATTCTTCCAAAATAATCTCCTTTTCTTTTTCACCAAAATGATTTTATGTTTCAATGAATTGTCTCCTTTACAAATGTCATTTAATTTTGAAGACAAGAAAATATTTTCCTTTTTCAAAAATTTATTTTCTTTTGAATCACATTCAAATTTATTTTTAAAAGAATCATTTTCTTTTAACAAAGAAGTATTTTCCTTTTTCAACTTATCATTTTCAATTTGTAATAAATCATATTTTTCAAGAAGTTCTTGACAAAAAAATGCAAGCTTATCATAAGGCATATCAATATCTTATTCTAGCTCGGATTCAGAATTTACCTCAAGGGGGTCATCCCCTTTGACCATGATGCACATGTTGGAAGCATCACTTCATCATCCGAGTCACTCCCCTATAATATTACTTTTATTCATTAAGGGAGATAAGTGTGTCTCATACTACAAAAATCGAATCAAAGTTAGAAACCCTAAACAAATATTCATCATTTAGGGTACTCATTAAAGCATGAAGGGCTTTTGCATTAACCTCAAGGTTTTTGCCATTTAAATAATAAGAATCTTTAATGGTGGCAAAATAAACAAGAATTCCAAGGGCTTTGAGGTCGTTGACATCTTAACTTTCCAAGTTTGGATGTTAAGAATATCAAACATGGGAGGTGTTATGAAATCCATATGTGTGTGTAAACAAATATAGTGATTAGCTATAATGAGGATTTTTAACTTAAGGTTGTTAGACTCAAATCAAGAGCACCAAGCTCTGATACCAATTGAAATACACCTAGACGTGGGGTGAATAGGTATACTAGCTAATCTAATGCACAACAATGCGGAATTAAAAACTATTAAGCTAATATACAAAGTATAACACAAGAGTGTAGCTGAATTCCTGGTGACGGGCTCTGGACTATCTTCTCAAGATTCTTCTAGATTAAGAGTTGATGTGCCACTATAGCTCTCTTGGTTGAATACAAGTGTGAGCAAACAATCTCAATCTCAAGCATATAACAATTTAGCACAAAATATATCAAGCATATAAAGAGATAAATAATATAAGTATGCAAGATATATAAACACAAGTGAGAGAGAGGGGGATGAGCAATCGCAAATACGGGAGAATTATTTCAAGTTTTGAGCACACTTTCTCTACATCCCCGCCTTCACCACTATGAAGGATTTCCACTACAATGATCCCGCAAGATCATTCGGTACCACAACACCTACAACGAGCTCCTCAAGAACTCTTGGACCCGCAAGTCCCTCACTTGTTCCCGCAAGAATAACATACGCAAGCACATTAGCTTGCGGACGCCGCATCTCTTTCAACTCTAACCACAAATTAGAACACTTGGTAATCAGTTCACTTGATCATCACAAAACTCTCTTCACTGAGGTCACAACCTCTTCAACTCCTCACAATATAAGAATGATGACTTGTGATCACATCTTTTGATCACAAAAATAACTTTCACAATAAGGATCCTAAGAGGATTAATATAGCAATAAATAGCTCAAGTTTATATGAGAAAAACAAGATAGAGTTATAGAAGAAACTCAAGAAATCTTTTTTCCAAACACTCTTGAAAACTCTCCTTTTGATATGGAAGTTTTAGCCAAAAAATATGTGGAGAAAAACCCTAAAAGAGATGGGAAAAAATGGCTCTAAAACTTCTCCAAAATCTTATGTAAAACTAGCCAAAACAACCCCCTTTTATAGAGTTCAGAAATATAGCCGTTGGGGCTCAATACCCAGGCCAGATGACCTGTCGGTCGACCAGCCAACGGTCGTATTTATGACCATTAGGACTGTCAGTCGACCGCACTCAGGTCTTAACCTGTCAATCGACCGATCTGTCGACCGAGGCAAGCTCCAAAGAGCAAAGCTCTCTGATCGGTCAACCGCCTGGTCGACCGAGGCCAGATCCAGAGAGTGAACTCTCTGGATCGATCGACCGTCCAGTCGACCAGCCGTCAAGCCAAAGCTGTATGCACGTTCTGTGTACATCAGTCGACCGCTCGATCGACCGACTTCTAGCTCGGTCGACCGGTCGGTCGACCGTCGGTCGACCGCCATAAGGCCAGGTCAGAAAAAATAAGGGATTCAAACTTGGTCTTATAAACTCCTAAAAAATCCCATAAAACCACATAAAATCTACAAAAATAAGTTCATTGAAATACTTTAAAGTACAATAAGTGTGATTCAAAAATAACACATATTACAAACATATTGAACTATTTTTGCGATAAAGAATTTAACTTTAAACAGGAAACCGTACTTTTCAAAATCAATCTTCAATTTAAAAAATGATTTATTCAAAACTTGTTTAAATACAAAACTAAGATATTTTAAACACTTTTGAAGTATAGTGTGTATTGATATGATCCAATACACATATAAGATGAAATATCTGTATTTTTGATAATAAGCTCAAAACAAAGTTTTGATTTAAACAAAACTCAAACACATGATATAGAAACATCAAATAAGTTTCTCTAAACATTGGAACCAACAATGTGTATGGATGAAATCCAAAACATATATAAAACATGTAAACTATTTTGATAAACTCTATTCATGAAACATAAAGATATCTACTTTGAAGCTCAAAATCAAAACGGTATTTTCTAAAATCAAAACTATTCTTATGAAAACACATATAAATTTTGTGTGTGTATATGAGCTTGAGCAATCCATAACTAATCTATCCTTTACATTTTATCTAAAAATAACATCTTAATACTTATAAACTAAGACTCAAGTCTTGAAAATCTTCTCTTGAAAATCTTCTTCTTCATCTTGACTTGGTCCAAACCTTGATCCAAAGAGCTAGACTCCTCTTTGAGTACTTGATGTGAACTTTGAAGCGCGAGCTCTTGAATCAACACGTGCTAGCTTCAAAATATGACTTCGAACCTTTTGTTGAAGCTAAACACTGGCTAAGATCTTGATACAAAATCTGAAACTTATTAAACACAAGATCATTAGTATGATAATTACATGAGTTAATCATCATCAAAACTAGAGTGATAGGCCTTTGGGCCAACATGAAGAAGGTTCATGACGCATCTCAGAAGAACCTTTCAATTGTTTCCACGATCATATCTAGATTCGGTGATCAGCTGCAAACTTGTGTCTAGCCATGATGAACATAAAATGAAGCTCCAGAAGGAATCTCAACTTAATCGATAAATTTCCCGCAGAGCTCGCGTTCCATGTCTTGACTTAACGACCAGCAGATAACATGAATCCTGATTAAGGTGACACTTCATCAAGAATTTTGACCCGACCAGGAGCGTAATGCACTGCAAAATAAAGAGGAATAAATATGTTAGTCTCTGGCAAAAAGAGAAGAAAAAGCGTGTAAGTCATAGCTTCGCCTTCCGAGCGAAGCTAAACCAGACTCAGCTTTGCTCCTCGAGCGATGCTAACTTCGCTCCAAGGTGAAGCTTCGCACTTCACAGAGGCAAAGTGCCAAAAAGCCTCAAGTTCTAGCTTCGTTGGGAAGCTTAAAGGCACTTGTGCCAGGTGGCTTGAACTTAAGGGAACATGGAATTGAATCTCATTCCAGCGGGTAAGGACACATCATTCTGATTACCGAAAAACACAGAGATAAAGTTAAGAGTTAGAAAGATGTTATCTGGATGAAAGCGTATCTCTATCTTTCGCAATTTAACCGCGGTAGTAAGGGCTATGTGGGTTATCCTCAGGGAGAGATGCGATAGAAGCTTTTTGATATTTTTTTACAAACTAGATTGATTAGGTTGTTCTTCTTTGTGTTAAAAGAAAAATAAAATGTTAAATGTCAGATATAGAAATATGACAGTGAAATAGGGTTGGATTAGAAACTATGATTTTGAAAAGACTAAAAAAAGAAACAAGACTTACTAATCATCTACCACCACTAACTTCCTAACCTATGCTAGATTAAACTTCACTTTAGATCGTAAGAGTTAGACCTTAGAGTTGCTTTCAAGTCAAAGCAAGATACATAAGATAAAACTAAACCTCATTTGAAATAATCACTAACCAAGATCTAATATTAAACTATCAAATCCTTCTAAGCATAGAATAAAAAGAATAACCAAGATTTAACATTGAACTATCAAAGCTATCTATGCATAGGATAAGAAAAACTATTGGAAAGTATTAACATATTTGGATTTAACTAGTCATCATCAAGTGCCTTCAAGAACTTTAACTAATCCTAGGTTAATCATGCATATGATCCAATCAGTTTATTGTAACCTAGAATTAGAAGTAGTGGTGGAGAGATTAGCAAGTCATGAAGAAGATTAGTTACTCATGGTGAAAAGCTAAAGAAAGCATGATAAAATAGAAAGCAAGTAAAGCAAGTAAATAAAGATAAATTAGAAAAAAAATCTTGTTATTGATGTTGTCACCTTCAATTACAAGAGCCTCCTCCTTCTTTGCAAAGCTTGAACTAGAACTAAATCCTAAAAATTACAAAAACAATTTGGAAGAGAAACTAAAGAAAAATCTTAAGTTATAATCTCTGATATGGAGATAGTTCATTATGAGAGATTTCAGCTCTTTAAATATGCCTAAAACCTAATCACAATAGGATACAAATTAGAAGATTTAACTCAATCCTAATTCAATATAGGAATTCAATTCTGTACTAAGTTGGCATGTTGATTGCTAAATATGACTCATCAAACAACTGAATTGAACAAATTGGTTAACATAAGAATTGAAGTCCTTCAAATTCTCTTTCTGTAACATCTTCAATCATCAGATTTGAATATCTGTAGCAAAAGTTATGATCCGAATACTAAGAGTTGTTTAGCCTAAATCCGAGTCTAAATTGATTTTGAACTCCATTTAATTTGAATTATCTACTTTATCCCTATTAGGATTAGCTTTATCCCATCCATCTTTAAAATTATATCTTCTGATTTTGAATTTGAATTTTGAAGATGATGATATATCCTTTCCTCCTCATGATTTCAAAATGATTTAAATTGAAATCCAATTTTAGATAGGATTAGGGATAAAATAGAAGCTTCTTGTATCCTTATCTTCCCATTTAAGTAAGTACACATAATAATCAAAAATAGGGTTAAATAGCAATGTTAAATAAAGAATAATCAAAGATAAATGTGTAAATCTGATGATGATAATGCAAAATTTAGATGCAATCATATCCCTACTTTTTTTAGTTCATCCTCTGAGTCAGGGATGTAATCTGAGCCTAGATTGATAACATTGGCATCAATTGCCGAACTTTTCTTTAACTTTTAGTCTTAGGGGATTCTGTGCCGGGTTCTCCTCCTCGTCATGATTGCTACCGGTGATTTCATCATTACTTCATTTGTTTAGAAGTTGCGCCAACATTTGTTGGATATTATACAGAGTCTCCTGCTGAGTTTTGAAAGTTTGTGTAGGTCACCTAGAGGGGGGTGAATAGGTGACTAGCTAATCTAATGATGAATAATGCAGAATTAAAAACTATTTGTGCAAATTAAAACTATTAAGCTAAACACACAAAGTATAACACAAGAGTGTAGCCGAATTCTCGGTGAAAGGCTCTGGACTATCTCCTCAAGATTCCTCTAGAATAAGAGTTGAGGTGCCACTATGGCTCTCTTGGTTGAATACAAGTGTGAGCAAAAAATCCCAAGCATATAACAATAGAGCACAAGATATATCAAGTATATAAAGATATAGGCAATGTAAGCATGCAAGATATAAACACAAGTGAGAGATAGAGAGGAGCAATCACAAACACGAGAGATTTGTTTCGAGGTTAGAGTACCCTTGCTCTATGTCCCCGCTTTCAACACTATGAAGGCACTATAAACGATTCCACCGGATCACTCGGTGCCGCAACACCTACAAGGAGTTCACACTAGAACTCTTGGACTCACAAGTCCCTCTCTTGTTCCCGCAAGAACAAACACACGGAAGCACACTAGCTTTCCAAGGCCGCACCTCTTGTAACTCTTCCAACCACACGTTGGAACACTTGGTGATCACTTCACTTGATCACCACAAACACTTCTCACCAAGGCCACCACCTCTACAACACTTCACAGTACAAAGATGTAAACTTGTGATCACTTCTCTTGATCACAAACACAACTCTCACAACAAAACTCCTGTAGGATGGATTTAGCAATGGAAAGCTCAAGTATGTGTGAGAAAAACTAGGATAGAGATGTGGTGAAAAACTCAAGAAATCACTTTTGAAAAACACTCTTGAAAACTCTCCTTTTGATATGAAAGTATTTGGTCAAAAACAAATGGAGAAAACTTCTACAAGAGATGGAAAAACTAACTTTGAAACTCTCCAAAAATCTTGTCTAAAATAGCCCAAGGAAACCCCATTTTATAGGCTCCCAAAAACTAGCCGTTGCAGGCCAACTCAGCAGGAAATCCTGCTGTCGGTCGACCGGCCGGTCGATCGGCCAACGGTCAAATTTTTAACCGTTGCAGCCTGACGGTCGACCGCCCGGTCGACCGATCTGGGCTTTGACCTACCGGTTGACTACCCGATCGACTGGGGCCAGATTCAGAGAGCAGAGCTCTCTGGACAGTCGACCAGGTCGGTCGATCGGCCCACCAGCCAAAAGACATGTGCACGTCGATCGACCAGTCCGGTCGACCGACTCTGAGTCCGGTCGACCGTCCGGTCGACCACCAGTGTAGTCTGGCTGAAATATTTGGGATTAAAAACCTTATTATTTTAACTCCAATAAAATCCCATAAATTCATATAAAATCTACAAAATAGGTTCATTGAAATACTTTAATGTACAAACATATTTGATCAAAATTCAACACAAATAATAAACATTTTGAACCATTTTTGTAATATAAAAATTTTGCCTTAAACAAAAATATGTATTTTTCAAAAACAATCTCCAAATTGAAAAAACTTCTCCAAATACAAAAATAAGATATTTTAAATACTTTTGAAGCTTACTGTGTATGGATATAATCTACATACATATGAGATGAAATATCTATGTTTTTGACAATAAGCTCTAAAATAAGTTTTGATAAATCCAAAACGATATTTTTCTATACACAAAACTATCTTATAAAAACACATAAATTTTGTGTGTATGTATATGAACGTGAGAAATCCATAACTAATCTATCCTTTACATTTTATCTAAAAATAAATCTTAACAATTACAAATATGACACAAGTCTTCTTGAAAATCTTCTTTTGAAAATCTTCTTCTCCTTCTTGACTTGGTCCAAACCTTGACCCAATGAGATAGACTCCTCTTGAGTACTTGATGCGATCTTGATGCGCGAGCTCTTGAATCAACATGTGCTAGCTCCAAAATTTGACTTCGAATCTTTTGTTGAAGCTAAACACCAACTAAGATCTTGATCAAATATCTGAGATTAAATAAACACAAGATCATTAGTACTATAACTACATGAGTTAATCATCAACAAAATTAGAGTGATAGGCCTTTGACCAACAGTTTGCTCTTGAGACTCCATACACCAATAGAGATCATTATCATGGTTGTTGTCGGCTATGTTGACCGACACAATCCCTGTTTGCTCCGAGCTAACTATAGCAGAGAAAGCATAGTCGCTGGCTTCTTCTTCATCGTCTGACCACTTGAAGAAGCTTCTCCGTGGTTCTGGTGACATAGCCCTTGTGGAGGAAGAGTCCATAGTCATAGGGTATTGCTACCCTAGAGCGGGTACCTCAGAAGGAACCTTTTGGTTTAATCAAAACCTGACATAAGCTTGAGTTATAGTCAGGATCTGGGAAACTAATTGAGGGAGCGTAAACTCCCTGTCTTCCTCTTCGGGATCGTATCGGATCCCTTCCGTTGCCTATCATATTAACAGAAGTTGTAGCGAGGTGAGGCTTCTTGGCTTTCTCTTCCTCCAAGATTTGGACTCTTCAAAAGCCCAAGCTGACAACTAGTCAAACACCGATGATTTGTTAGGAGGAGGTGTTGCGAGGATTGGCCTCAGACAACAATTAGTGGAGTGCACGGGCCTTCTAACATATGATAAGGTGATGCAAGTCAAGGTGGGTGATCAAGCACATCCAAATCTCATCTCTATAAAAGAAAGTCTGTCGCCAATAGAAAAGCAAGATCTCATATCCCTCATATGGGAGTTTATTGATTTTTTTGCTTGGAGTTATGAAGACATGCCTGGCCTTGATACTCAGGTAGCTATGCATCGCCTCAACATCAAACTAGACGCCAAATCGGTTAAGCAACAGAAATGATGGTTTTGACCTAACATCATAGAAGTAATCAAAATTGAAGTTCATAAACTCATCGAATGCGGCTTCATTCGAAAGGAGCAAAATCAGTCTAGGCTAACAACTGGTCGAATACTGACAGTTTGTTAGGAGGAGGTGTTGCGGGGATTGACCCCAGACAACAATTAGCAAAGTGTACGGTAACAAGTTGATATCCTGCTCATCCGCATAAGGTAAGATGTAAACTTGCTCTATAGGGTGGGACATCCGCTTGTTGCTCAGAAATTCCCGTAAGTCTGTGCTGGCCTGACCCAATCGATCTAACACAAATATTCGGGGAGGCTAATACTAGCCCTGGGGGCTGAATCGTCTTAGGTTTGAACCTAGACTTAGCTTTAGAGGTTTTTTTTCTTGGCTGGGAGCGAAGTTAAGATAGCTTCGCCATGAGGTGAAACTATCTCAGCACTTGGTGCTTTAATACTGTGAAGTACTTCCTTTTCTTTGAGCGAAGTAACTTCAAGAGTGAATCATCCTCACTATATTTTCTCTCCAAATCATTTGAACCTTGGCTTTCAAGAGAGATCAACATGTTTCATATTATAAAAGAGGATTCACAATGAAAAATCATCAAAAGGTAATCTTTATTAAGTGTTTGCTTTAGTGTAATCATAGCTTGTGCATTAGCATCTAAATATTTGTCACTATCAATGTTAGATCTTTTAGTTGTGGCAAGATAAACATGAATACCTAAGGCTTTAAGATAAGAAGTCATTTTAAAATTTCACATGTCAATGTTGAAAATATCAAACATAGGTGGAGCAAGATAATCCATGAGTGAGTATAAACAAGTATAGTGACCGGCAAATATAGTGAGTATAAACAAGTATAGTGATCAGCAAATATAAGATCACTCCTACGTGGTTAAATTGAATATCAGAAGCACTAACTCAGATACCAATTGAAAGTACACATAGAGGTGGGGTGAATAGGTCTAGTGTTAATTTAATGATCATTAATGCGGAATTAAAACTTTTACACTACCACAATATTAGACACGAGTGATATCCAAAGAGTGAAGCTGAATTTCCGGTGAAGGGGTCTAGAGCTTCTCCTTAAGATTTCTCTTTTATAAGAGTTTAGGTGCTTCAATAGCTTTCTTGGATTATAACAAGTATGAGCACACAAACAATATCAAGCATGTATAAATGAACAATAGTAGCAATGCAAGATATAAAGAAAGTAGAGTTTAGAGAACGATAACCAAACGCAAACATAAAAATATGTTACGAGGTTCGAGACCTAAGCTCTACGTCTTCGCCTTCACTGCATGAAGGATTTCTACTATCTCTACTAAGGAACTCCACAAATGATAGAAAGCTCAATCCTCTATATAAGAGGAGACACAAAGTCAAGGCACAAAGCCAACAATCTCTACATAAGAGATAGGCACAAATCCAACTCCTTTACACAAGAAGGAAGTACAAAGTTAACACACAAAGCCAAAAAGAAAATAAGGGTATAACACTTGGTAAATCACAAAAATCACAAATAACACTTCTCACAATATAAGATCTTAGAGGATAGATTTTGTGATGAATAGTTCAAGCCTATGAGAAAATAAAGATTTTGGAAGTGAAGCTCAAAAGAAAACACTTGAGAAAATTTCTTAAATGATATAGAATTTTAAACTTGAAAATAAAAATTTCCAAAAATTGTTTTATTTCATTTTCCAAAACTTTTGAAAATAAATAGAGATATGGATTTTGAGCTCAAAACTCTTTAAAAACTTTTCTAAAAAACTCTTAGAATGTAGAAAATATTGCTCTTCAAAAACTTCTACAAAACTCACCAAAAACTTTATAGATATCCTCAAGAAAAACTAGCCGTTAGGGTCGAAAGGTGCCAAAAATAGCTTGTGGATCGACCGGCCGATCGACTGGGCGGTCATTCGACCAGAGACCCAGTCTGTACAATAGGTCATAATTTATCACAGTTTTGAGGCCTAAAACTTTAGAATTTAAAATACGTATATGGGAATAATTTGTAGATATTTACGTTATCTTCTAATGCAACTTAAATCAAATCAAGCTGATATCAGAGTGAAAAGTTATTATGATCAAAATATTAAAAGGTATCAAATCAGAAAACTGAAAAGTGTTTTCAGAACATGAACTGATTTCAAACTAATATTTGACATCATATCTTTTGAATCATAGAATGATCATTGAATAAAAAATTTAGCCATTGAAGTTATCTTTGTAATGCAATTTGAATCATATTGATTGAATATCAAAATAAGAAGTTATAGCTAAAATATTGGAAGGGTGTCGAGCAAATCAGCAGATCGATTGGCCAACCGGCCGACCGAGAAAATCCGAGAGCTCTGCAGACACAGTCGGTCGATCGATTGATCGGTTGAACTCTACTGTGATCGATCGGTTAGTCGATAGAGCTCAGGTCATATGGACTTCTGTACGTCGTTTGATCATGCGGTCGACCGGCAAAGCAAATGAGCTCTGCGGTCTCTGCGGTCAGTCGACCATGCAGTCGATCGGCTCAGCCCAAAATAATCACATTTTTGAAACATTTAGACATCTTTTTAAAACTAATTTAAATATCAATAAATCAAAATAAATTCTACAAAATTAAGTTCATGTAAATACAATGAAGTACAAATATGTGATAAAAAATCAACACATATTACAAACATGTGAACTTATTTTTGAGATAAGGAATTTTAATCTAGAAATGAAAATCGTATTTTCTAAAAACTAAACTTTTAAATGAAAAATAGTTTTTTTTTTCAAAACTCCATAAAAACAAAAACAAGTTGTTCAAACATATTTGAAGCTCAGTAGTGTATGGATACATAAACAAAATGATATGAACTTATTTTTAATGAAAACTAAAATATGAAACGTAAATCAGTTAAACTTAAACCAAACTTTTGTGTGTGTGTAAACTTGAGCAATCAAAACTAACCTATACTTTACAGAGATCTAACTCAAAAACTCTAGACTCAAGTCTTCTTGAAGATCTTCTTCTTCAAGTAGACTTGATTCAAACTTGATTCTTAGAGCTAGACTTTATTTGGGGTGCTTGATATATTCTATAAGTTATAACTCTCGAATCACCATGTGTTAGTTCCAAACTTGACTTTGAGTTTTTTAGTGAAGTTAAAGATTACCTAAAACCTTATTCAATATTTGAAACTTAAGCACAAAAAGATCATTAGTACTATAACTATATGAATTAGTCATCATCAAAACTAGAGTGATGGTCTTTTGGGCCAACATTAACCAAAGGTACCAATTTCTACTAATATATCTGTTGACTTGCATGACACTTTCTCAATACCACGCGGATTTATCCTTAAATTTCTTATTGGTTACGTTTATTATTAACATCAAAATTTGAAACATAAAATTTATAATTTTCACAAGACTGAAGGAAAACTCTTCTTACTTCATGCAGGGATTAAGTTTTTGATCCCATTACAGATATCAGTCTTCGTAGTCATATACATTGATCTACTCCACTGGTTACTCAGAGTTCAATTTGTACAAGCAATTGTCATGCTTTGGTTGAATATCAATAATTACATAGGTTTCCGATTTAGGTTCCCATCACAACAAATTTCAATTTAGAATTCATCGTAAATTTCAATTCACATCTCAACACGCATTCATGTATTCGTACTGAAATATTCATTCATGAAATCTATCCATTTTAATATTGAGTATTTATCTATATTCACACATCCACAAACATATGATTGACACATGGTAATCATCCATATCCATGTATAGTATTCATTCAGATATCATCCATATCCATGTATAGTATTCATTCAGATATCCACACATGCACATAGTTAATATGTCCACACGTATATCCACACTTCATTACCCTCCACGTATCATGTTCGCACGCATATGTATAGTAATATGATATTCAGTTAACGGGTGGGGCTTTACTCTTCGTTTCCTAGTGACTCCACAAGTTTTTGATACTAGCTACAGATACTGATTGAACTATTTTGCAACCAATCCCATCATAAAGATTAGACTTTGCTACTATTTTTTCTTGAATTACTACATTAACATTGATATATGCCTAGCTCAACTATCCTTAATGGAGTCATATATACAACTTTTGACGCAATCATTAAACAATTTCTTTCTCTATGACAAATTAATTGGTAGTGATTATTCTCTTTAAATAATCTAAGCAATATATTATATATATATATATATATATATTCTCCCAAAGCATCATAAACAAAGATGAAAACGAACAATACCCATTTGCTAGCTAATTATCCATAAATTGTAATTAGCGATTTAGAGCAAATTTTAGCATCCAAACACAAGACTGAAATAAATAAAGAATTGAAAAGTTCAATTCACTAGCATCAGTTCTTAGAGGAAGTAATTAAGAAAGAAGTCCCCACTCACCGTTGTCCAAATGATCCTTGTATACTCGTTACGCTTCGCCAACACCATGAAATTTTCCTTCGTCTAAAATAATCATACAATTACAAGTTAGAATTGACCCACACTTAATATCAATAAAATCGAGCCAAACGGTGTCGTAATTACCTTTGATCTTGCGGATAATTACTGATAAAATCCCTCGGTACACAAAATTTGATATTGGTGCTGATATCTTCACTCTAGGATGTCTTGTAATAGCTACGCATGTGAAGCTTTCATCTCCACAAATTTAACGACTCAAAAATCATGTGAATCAGACTCTGAATGGCTGAGATATCACCCTAAAACTAATTCGATCTTTTAACAGGTCTGGTTCACCTTGACGGATCTGCACTATTTCAAGAGGGTCGGGTTTCTAGTGGGTCAAACTCATTAACCACTCAATCCACATCCACTTTTTATGAATCGGGTTTGGGCTCCAAATGGGTTGGCCTATTCTCCTCCACCCCTTCCTCCTTCCCATGTGGCCACCCTCCGACCATCGTCGCCCTTGGCCGGTGCCACCGCTCCCCTGGCCGGCCTTTGGTCACCGCCAGAGAGAGAAGAGAGAAAAGGAGAGGAAGAGCAAGAGAAGGAAAAGGGGAGAAAGAGAAAGAGAAATGAGAGGGTGGGGGAAGGCTATTGTGGCAGCTGGCCTACCCTACCAACTATCATCGGTGGCCTTCTGTGCGTCGCTGGCCTCCTGTATTGTCGTTGAGGGAAAAAGCAAGGGAATAGAGAGGGAGTAAGAGAGAGAGAGAGAGAGAGAGAGAGAGAGAGTGTGTGTGTGTGTGTGTAAATCTTAAATGAGATCTTTTTTCATGATTTAAATTAATACTTCCCCTTCATTGCATCAACAAGTGCCAAATGGCTCAAGATCCCTATTACCCTCTTCATACCATGCCTCCATTCTCATTAAATGCTTCCCATGGCTCATCCTTCCATTTATTTATTTCATTTCATTTATTTTTATTTTAACTCAAAAATGTGTATACACACTTGTATTTTCTATGTGTACATATAAATTCATGCCCACAAGAATAAAAATATGCACCCAATTATCTTGTACATGTATGTCTACATGCCACTTCATCATCCCACAAATTCTCAATTAATATATATTGTATTTGAACGTAATACATTCATTGTATAGGTGCTAAGACCATTATAACTGTCTATACAAAATTAAAAATTTACGAAAAAAATTTATAAAAATTCTATTTCACTCCAAGATTTTTTGTAAATTTCTGTTTCACACAAACACAGATAAATAATCATTTCCAAATAAATCTATATAATCTCATTTATTAAGGATTAATAGTGAACAAATTTTGATTTAATAATTCTTACTTGGTTAATTAAAAGCATGCATGAAAATGTGTTTATAGCATCCGGTATATGAATGTGATTGTTTATGACATCCGGTATATGAATGTTGTTCTTATGATATCTACAATATGACATGGTTATTTGTAATATCCAGAATATGGATGTAATTGTTATGTATTCCACCTTGTATGAACATACACTTATAAATTGGGAACTAACATGAGCGATATGTGATGTTCGTGTATTTTGTATTTTTTATATATATGGGAAGAGCAATAAAGAATTGTAAACTAATATAAAAGTAAGTAAGATTGTATGCTCCGAGAGCTGTGTTATGACTGTGATTCATATGTGATACATTTGTAAACTCGGGTTGTATTAGTATTTATAGGTTAGAACTACTAGTAGCAGATAGTGGCAAACTTATGAGTAAGAGTAAAAGTTTTAATTGATCTTGCGTTAGAATATTATATCGAGGGGAGTACTGTTGTGTGTATGTTTAATTGACCGCCCTTAAGGTGAAATTTTTCGATGAAATTTGAAATTGGTATGTAAGCGACGTCAAGCCAAAATTTGTAACTAAGTAGGCGAGGTCAAACTGAAATAATATTATATATATTATGTGAGATGTTGTATATTGATAAGTAGGCTAATGTAAGCTGAAATCTGAGAAATTGTACTGGGGGAGACTTCGTTTTATAGAGGAGAGCTGTCAAATTTTTTGGAGATTTTCGTGTTGACTAAAGTATAATAAATGTTGATTATGGTAATTCAGTGATAAAAATCTGGGACCGTTACGATTGGTATCAGAGCCTAGGCTTGAAAATTTGGCATAAAGCTCTGGTATAAGCTTAGGGAAGCATAGGCCTAAAAATTGAATTAGGTTATTGTTCAAAAGATTGATTGTTATAAGGGATGTGTATGTGACTGTTCAACTTATATGAATGAATGAATGTGTGTCTTAATGTGAGTAGTTCATGGGTGTAGTGAGTTCTTATACATATGATTGTCTTGGAATGCGTGATATTTGACTTTCCCCTTACATTTAAATGAAGGCATACCCGCAACCTTAATTTAAATGTGTTCTACTGAGAATGCGGGCTCTTAGTGTGAACTACCAGCGATATGATTCACTTGAATAAGGGAATAGTTAAAATATCAGGTAAATCAAGATCAAATCAGAACGAAAGAACCCTATTGAGAATCTGAGAGTGAAATGATGAATCTTTTAAGATAAATGATCGATAAATAAAAATACTTATGTGTCAAAGATATATAATATGTACGTGTACCGATATGACGTGTGATGATGGGTATCGTCACAAGTGATACATGTATGTGAAGATATATGATACATATATCACCAAGTGTGATAGATGAATGTAATGATATGAAATATGTGTAAGATATTGATCACACACATGCGTTGCATGTTTTCATATCATATGTGTCACACTTCTGCATTTTTATTTAAATAAAATTGCTATTAATGTATTTTCATGTTTAATGGCATGTAGGATAATTAAGAAAGAAAAAGAGAGATAGATAGATTTATCTAACTAAATTCAAAAGTTCAAAAGAAAGGGGATCGATTCAAATTTAGAGGTTCTAAAGGCCATCTTATCTGAAGACTGAGTATATCAGACAAGATAATATCATTCAAATTCAAATGAAAAATGGATTAGAAAAAGACCCTATCGATTTCACTGAGAATAAAGAGATAGATCGTCAAATCTAAAACTGAAATTTAAAATCCAAAGGGATAAATGGATAGAGAGAAGATCAATAGATGAAATGAAACAATTTCAACTCGGATTCAGACCGGATATATTTAGTATTTGAATAATAATATTCGCTATCAAAACTCAAATCTGATGATTCAAGATGATCTAGAAAGAAGGCTTAAAGGGCTACAACTCTTATGTTGATCACTATTTTTAATTTTATCATTTGATAAGTTATATTCAGCAATCAACACACCAACAAGTTGCAAATCAGAATTGAATATCCACATCAAATTAAGTTTAGAGATAAGGGGAGGATTCAAATTCAGAAATAGCCAGCTCCCCTGTCTATTGACTCATTACCTTATCCATTTCTATGCTATAAATACCCCACACATCAAAGGAAGAGGGCGATGAAGCAGAGAATAGAATAGATTTCTATATAGGTTTAACTTAAGCTTTTCTTTCTCTTTTTAATGTAATTTTTTATGTAACTGAGATCGAAGAAAAGTTTCATGGAGAACAAGAGTGATGCTTGTACTGAGAGTGACACCGGTATAAGTATTCTTCCTTTCTTTCATTGTTATTCAATTCAATCAAAGTTTTTTTTCTTCTCTTATTTTGTTGCTTCTCTCTTCTGTGTTTATGAATCCAAACGACTCCAATAGCTTCAAAGTTGCCTCGCCCTTATAAGTGTCGTTGATGGCCTATGGTGATGAAAAACCATTTCTATGGTAGTATAGCTTGCACCTTCATTTCGTAGTATAGATCCGGAATGGGGAAGATCTCATCTGTCATGCTTCGCTCGCCTTCAACCAAAGGTACATCGTTGACAAGGATTCCAGGTAAGTCATAAACCGTAAGAGGTAGGTAAGTTTTTTAGTTTTTCTTTCTTTCTTTTAATCCTTTAGTTTAAATCACTACCATCTCCCAAATCTTTTATTCACTCTTTTTAATTTCTTTGTATATAATCATTTCCTATTTTCTTCACCTTCTCAATCTACCACTTTCTTCATAAATTATCATAACCTATTTTCCTTTTCTTTTAAAGAACAAGAGAAGAACTTTAATCATTTTTAGTGAACTAAAAAGAACTTGCAAAAAGCTTCCATCGCTGGTCCCTCATTGTGGATCACGACCCGCATAGCCACTTGCTATAGCGGTAGAATTAAGTACTTACACACTTCTATTTTAAAGTTCTGAAATTCTGTTTTTTCTGTGTACAGGTTTTATCTTAATCAAATTTTTGGCACCATTACCAGGGAAGGACAGTAAGTAATCTTTTTTGTTTACTTTATTAATTAACTTTCTTCTATATTCTTGGTGTACAGGTTTAACAAAAAGAAAATTTTTGCTGCAGTGGACATATAAGTAGCCCTAGACTCTGCTCAAAAAAGCAGAGCCCAAAAACCCTCAAATTTGTTGCATTTTCGAGGCAATTTGAGTGAACTACTAACCTGTATTTTTGGCAGGTTGGCTGAATTGTAAAGTTTAAATATCTGTACCTATTTATTTTCTTGTTTAACTTACTGTACATACATTTCTAATTCAAAAGTAAAAGGTTGATTGTAAATGCTAAAAACGGTTTAGACTTTGCATTTAGGCACGTATCTATTTCGTTATATTTTCTATTTACTTTTGAAGAGTGCTAGAGCCAAGATATGTGTGCATAGCATTTAGTATAAGGTTCATTATTGTATGAAATATTGCTTGAGTGTTACTTTTTCTATATACTTGTACACTGCACTAAACTGAATTAAGGGCTTATCTTATAACCAAGATAAGGTGGGGAAGTCATTACTCTCTCTTAGCCCACAAACAATCTCCTTACTCACTAACCCAACCTAACTAAAACTGAGTAGACGTTGGCCCTAGAGACATCTCGGACTCAAATAGGAGACTAACCTAAGGGGAAAGTTTATTAGAATTTGACTCTTGCCAAATCAGTGTCAAAGGTTAGGGATTGATGAGGCGAAACCTCGAAGAACAGTGGTTTAGCATAATTAGGTCCGCTGCTTAGGTATGGATATCTCCCACTGATCTTGCCCCTACCTGGCCGATTAACTTGTGGTCAGATTCTGCAATATATCCTCTGTGGACAGTCTAACCAGTTAGGAGTCGTCTAGGTCTAAGGTCTACCTAACTTAGGCTAAATTTTTTTCATTTTTATTTGTTTGTTTGTTTGCTTGTTTTATTTTTTTTGTTTTTGATATCTTGGTGATATGGATTATATTTACAATTATTCATATGAAAATAGTGATCCATATTCACCCCGACCTCTTTTGACTCGGATATTATCAACTCGGCATATCATAAATTTAACCACCAAGTATGCCGGATTGGTCTTATCCGAATCAATATATGTCCCAGTCTCAATACTATGAATAAGACTAGAACAATCATTACTACTCTTCACAGAGTCAGTAGAGATCCAACTCCCCTGAGTCATATAGTCAACCACTTTACCAACATCCAGCTTCATATACTATTGCTCCCGAACAACCATTAGAAGAATCAATTGACTGGGAAAAAGGATAGAAGTCCTAGAAAAGCTTGAGCGACGAATTCAAATTCTAGAAGACGCAAAATCCCCTCAAAGTTTTCAAATGAAAGAATCTTACTCTATTTTTCAAGAAGAACATAACGACTTAGAAAAGAGTACAGAAACCATGATTCAATTCTAAGGTGATCCTTTAAATATGATAGAAGTAAGACTTAGTCGATTGAAAAATATGCGTAGGAATAAGAAAACTCTCCCCACCCAATCTTTGACTATTCCCGATACTTCTAACCATATTGATGAAAATAAAGAATCATGGAATCTTGAAGACTTTGACCAATATCAATTTCAACACACAAACTTGAACTTGACCAATTTCAAACCCTGGACAAATTAGCAAGTTTTCCATTAAATAATATTTAACTTGAATGTGAATGCGACCCTGATCTCCAACGTTGCGACTTAGTTCCCATCTTCGAATTTATGTTGACTCTGGTATCTTTACTCAATTTGGACCAATTTTCTGAGCCAATATTTATTCTCGTACCCATAGAATTGAATCATCAAATTTGGATAGTCACATTCTATTGATGGGAGAAAATGTGAATTTCAATTCTTTGATTTGGCCTCAACTCTTGAACCAAAATCGATTCTCGAACTCAAAGTTGATTTTCCTGAGTTAATAATGGTTCCCGAACCTTTCACTCTTGAATCCAAGTCAATTATTCCATCAGGTCACATTCTTATGTTGGACATAGGTATTGACCATAATGACTCAGTGATGATTTTTCAAGACTGATCATGTAAAGAGAATAAGTTTCATCATAGGATCTTTCATGATCTTATTCATATTGGAGATTGTAATTATGTATATAGAAAAGAGGTCAATAAAGGTGAGTTCCATGAACCACCATATTATCTTGATTGGGTAGTAACGCTTGACCCAATCCGACCACCACCGGAACCACCACCTTAAGGTAATATTTTCCTTCCTTTTCTTCTTTTTCATGCATTTATGCATTCATTCATACATTGAGGACAATACATGAGATAGGTGTGGGGGAGGATTCTAGCATACCATAGTTTTTTTATTTAAAATAAAAAAATTAACATTTTCCTATCTTAAAAAATTTGAAAAGAGAGCAATATTTTGGCATATTTTTTATAGAAAATTAAGTCAATCTTAAAGAATAGGGGAATCATAATTAGGATTTCTTATAATTGGTCAAAAAAAGATTATTTGTCTGATTTCTAGAGTTAGGAAGAAAATTTAAAAAGTAATTTAGTCTTGATTTTTACCTTGATGAAATATGCATGCTTTATACAATTACACACTTAGGGTTCAAAAACAAAGATTCTTCTGCCTTACAAAAAAAGAAAAAAAATATATGTATTTATATCAAAAATCCTCTGATAAAGCTAGGTATTTGTGCCTCATAAAGTATAAGTACTCACGCCTAAAAGTGGTCCATATAATAAAATTCTTAGTTTTGTGGCCTTGTTTGCTTGAGTCCTTAAGTCCTTGGGGCGTTTTCTCACCCAGTGCCCTAAGACCATCCGGTTTGGGAGTCACCGATTAAAGGCTCATTACATGAGCAGATTAGAAAGGCGAATAGAAATGAATAATAACATCAAAATTTTAAATAAATAAATAAGGCATAAGAGGTAGAGTGAAAGAACCGTTAGTCAAAATTTCACGGTCATGAAGATGCATATGACTTAGGGTAAAGTAATAGAGTAGATGAGAAATATAGATTGACTTCTTACCTTAATTGATAACAAGTTTTTGAATAGAGATTAAGTTTAGGATGAAAAATTTGAGTTTCCTATAACTTATATATTACTTGAACTCTTACAATAATACTTCAAATATTTTCTCTCTTTTTCAAAATGCTTTTCAAAAATACTAACACTTTGTTTCTTTTTTTTATTATGGATTTTGTGAGTGCAATCCACTGAAAACTCTCACGAGATAAAACTCGTCCTTTAGGGATAATGTAGAGGTTTAACGGCTTGTTACACATGCTCAGTGTAATCGCATGACCTGCGAAAGTGGTCTAATAAATTCTTAGGTTTAGTTTTGATGTTTTGCTCGAGGATGAACAAAAGATAGGTGTGGGGGTGTGATCACACACGTGCGTTGCACGTTTTCATATCATGTGTCACATTTCTTCATTTTTATTTAAATAAAACTCTACTATTAATGTAATTTTCATGTTTAATGACGTGTAGGGTAATTAAGAAAGAAAAAAGAGAGATAGACAGATTTATCCAATTAATTCAAAAGTTCAAAAGAAAGTGGATCGTTTCAAATTCAGTGATTCTAAAGGCCATCTTATCTGAATACTGGGTATATCAGATGAGATAATATCGTTCAAATTCAAAGAAAAAATGGATTAGAAGAAGACCCTTCGGTTTCACTGAGAATAAAGAGATAAATCATCAAATCTAAAGCTGAAATTCAAAATCCAAAGTGATAAATGGATAGAGAGAAGATCAAATGATGAGATGAAGCAATTTAGACTCGGATTCAACTAGATACATTTTAATATTTGCATCATAACTTTTGATATTTAAACTCAAATTGATGATTCATCAGAAAGAAGACTTAAAGGGCTACAACTCTTTCATTGATCACAGTTTCTAATACTATCATTTGATATACTATATTCAATAATCAACACGGCAATAAGCTGCAGATCAGAATTGAATATCCACATCAAATAAAGTTGGAGATAAGGAGAGGATTCAAATTTAAAAATAGCCATCTCCCCCTATCTTTTGACTCGTTTTCTTATCATTTCTATCCTATAAATACCCCACACATTAAAGACAGAGGGACGATGAAGTAGAGAAAAGAATAGATTTTTGTATAGGTTTAACTTAGATTTTTCTTTCACTTTTTAATGCAATTTTTTTTATGTAACTGAGATCGAAGAAGAGTTTCATAGGAGGACAAGAGTGATGCTTGTACTGAGAGTGACATCGGTATAAGTATTCTTCCTTTCTTTCATTGTTATTCAATTCAATTGAAGTTTCTTTTCCTACTCTTGTTTTGTTGCTTCTCTCTTCTGTGTTTGTGAATCCAAACGACTCCAATAGCTTCGAAGTTGCCTAGCCCTTGTAAGTGTCGTTGATGGCCTATGGTGATGAACAGCTATTTCTATGACAGTATAGCTTGCACCTTCATTTCGTATTATAGATCGGGAATGGGGAATATCTCATCTGTCATGCTTCGCTCGCCTTCAAGCAAAGGTACACCGTTGACAAGAATAGGTAAGCTTTTAGTTTTTCTTTCTTTCTTATAATCCTTTAGTTTAGATCATTACCATCTCCTAACTCTTTTATTCATTTTTTTAATTTTTTTGTATAAAATTATTTCCTATTTTCTCCACCTTCTCAATCTACCACTTTCTTCATAAATTAACATAACCTATTTTCATTTTCTTTTAAAGAACAAGAGAAGAACTTTAACCATTTTTAGTGATCTAAAGAGAAATTACAAAAAGATTTTATTGCTAGTCCCTCCTTGTGGATCACGACCCGCATAACCACTTGCTATAGCGGTAGTATTGAGTACTTGCACACTTCTATTATAAAGTTCTGAAATTTTGTATTTTCTATGTGCAAGTTCTAACTCAATCAGATATGTACTGTGTGAATGTGATAATATTGGGTATGTATAATATGTTGTGAACACATAATAAGAACTCAGTATATAAGAAAGTAAATGAGATACATGACCGAAAGAGAACAAACTGTTCTATTTAAAAGAAAGATTTTATGATATAAAAACTTGAAGGTACCCTTATCTATTATCAGATATGGCAAGTTTTGAGAACGAAATTTTTTCTAAAAGGGGTAGAGCTGTAACACCCTAGTTACTAAACTGGATTAATCTATATTAATATTGGGTTAATGAGATTTTTTAAAACTTTTTATGATTTATTTATTTCTGTGTGAAATGAATTTCGGTAATTCATTTGGAGAAATCTGGAGTAGAATAAAATTTTGATAAATTATACAGGATCTACTAGTATGAGAAATATTGATGTGTGTGTGTGTGTGATGGTATAATTATATGAGTTTGTATATGTAATTAAATTTTGATCTAAATCTATGATTTTTGACTTTTGGTATTATACCGATAATGAAAATCGGTAACCTTTATATTACTGGATAATCTTTTGAAATATTCATCAAATTGTTTTGAGCAACTGAGCATAAAAAATATGTGAAAATATATGAATGTATATTTCTTGAAATACTTGAATATCTACTAAGTATTGGTATTTAAATTCTAATTTAATTTATATATTATTAATTAGAGAGAGATAAAGGGGAAAAAAGAAGAAAATAAAATAAAATAAAATAAAATAAATGAGATGGATGTATTATGAGGTATTGGGGGGTTGTAAGTGAGAGGGTATTGTGGGAGATTATATAAAGGAGAGGAGAATGAGATCCTCTCACTTTCATAAACTCTCTCTCTTTTTCACAGACTCACCTTCTCTTTCCCTCTCTCTGTCGAGTCTCGGTCAGCTGGCAGGCCGGCGGTGGCGCCATAGGCAGGTGGCCGGTGGCAATGTGGGGGTGCTTCAGCAGCACCCCCATCTCTCTATTTCCCTTGTCTCTCTCTCTCCCTCACTTTTTCCCCTCTCTCTCTCGTGTGTTGGTGGCCAGCGGCAGGAGCGCGGCAATAGCGTTGTTGTTGTTGCTGCTTGGTAGAAGAGAAGAGAAGAGTGAGAGTTTGGGTTTTGGGTTTTAATTCAACTCGAACCCAGCCCATTTCTTTAGAAAGAGTATTGGGTTTAAGTCAAATAGGTGTGACCCGCTGGAGAACCCGACCTGATTCCCGATTAGTCAATAAAGGTAAAATTACAATCAAACCCTTGTAATTTGCAGAAATTTCAAAACAAACCATATTTCATATCTAACATTGTTTTGTATCTCATGGGTATTCCGGCGATATCTTGGCCATCCGGACTTCGATCCGCATAATTATCGAGTCGTTGCATTCATGGAGAAGAGAGTTACACATCTAGGGTGTTGCTATGCATCATTGAGAAGTCAAGAGACTGATAAAGCTGGCAATGGTGAGTGGAGCCATCCCGATTTTGTTTAAAAGATTCGATTCAATAGTAATTATAATCATGACTGATAGAAATTGTTGATAATATTATTGTATAATTAATATTGTTATACAAGCTAGTAAAATGTAATTTGTGATTGGATAATGGGTGGTTAACATCAGATATACCTAGTGAGTAGGCTAAACTGTGTTGGGATATGCTTATAGCAGATATTCTTCGGATAAAGAATCAGATAATCAAGAATTGGGTTGTGATAGAAGTTATTTATTATAAATTTTCAGTTGTTACCATCTACTTGTTTTTGATAAATGTTGATGTCACTTAACCTGAAATAGATAAATGGGTATTAGGAGATTTGGAAGCGAGTATATAAACTGGTGCCAAACAATTTACTTTAATAGTTAATTGAATTATTATTGATTGGCAGAATCGACAGTCATCAACTAGTGTAGTTATTAATAAAAAAATCTCAAGACAGTAATCAGCCTAGGGTAATTAGCAGTGAAATATTGATAGAATTTTAACTCACCAATTGAAGTATTTCACGTAAATCTAGTAACGCAACAGAGAATTATGAATACTTAGTGCTATTTCGTCCATCGTTAATATTTACTTGGCCGAATTTTAAGGATGATTTCTATTATCACCCCGATAGAACAACTCGTAAGCAATTCCATCGAACTAAGACCCTACTTATCAGTGTTCATCATTTTATATTTTTTTTAGTGGAAAAAAGAAACTTGAGAAATTTATAAATAGATAAGGAATCATCAGTTGACATAAGGTTAAGTATTAATTAGTAGTATAACCTGTGACAGCAGCTTAAGTAAATAATGATGTGTAATAGTCGGGGAATTCATCCCGGTGCGGAGCCAAACCGTATCAAGACAATCATAACGATAGTATTGAACTAGTATCATGTATAACTACTCTGTGCATTAGTGACTTTCGGGTAACCTTGTAGTTGATTAATCAGAATATCGAGATTCTTGATTAGTCTTGAGATTCATATCTCTATAGTGATACCGATTATATCTAATCGATAATAGATAGCTAATTATCTAGATGATTAAGTATTGGTGATACGGGCGAAAGTTCGAGCATCGTGTCAATATGATTAGTAATCCAGTATTAGTAAGTGACATATGTATATAGAGTCAATATGATATAACTATGAAAGCTGATAAACTGAGAATTGAATAGTTAATAATTGATTGATATATAGATTTATACATGTGTATGTATACATACATCTAAATATATGTGGGTTGATTGCATATGTGAATACAGAGGACGATTTGACTAGTAATTGACTGGAATAAAGATAAATTGTGAAATTAATAGCTATAAAATCAGTAATAGTAGAAACCGATACGTATGAAACTGACAGTTATGCAACCGGGAGCAATGTTAAAAATATACTAATTTATTGTTACAACTGAGTCTCTATATGGTTTTAAATTAATAGATAGAAATAAGTAACGATAGATCAGGTGTTATAGAAACTATACTGAGATTAACTAATTAATAAGAGATAAATAAGTAATACTATTAGAAAGATCGAATACTGATGGTATAAACCAGAAGTTAATCGGTAAAATACTACTACTATTAAACCATATGCATTATGTGTGTTTGGATCTCTTACATTCTTGGAATACGTACTTAGATACATGTTCTAATTTTTTGATCGTATTTTTCAATTTATCTTCTAGTATTTGTATATTATGATTAATTACGTTATTGCTTGGTTTCGGATTCAGATTCTCAGGTTTAGAGTCAGTCCTAGTCTGGACAGGAACATATCCCAGTATACTAATAGATTTGACCTTTCTTGTAGTCAAATTTGACCAATTTCAATTTCAAATACTTTTTTCCATTATTTTAGAATCTTCATAATTTTTCAGAATTATTTTAATAAAATCTCCTAAATCGGGATTGATCAGTGCGGCCGATTGATTCTTAGATTTTTAAAATATAAATGGAGTCAAATTTCTAGAAACCACTTTCATATTATTTCTTAGAATAATATTTACTATCTTAATGCATTTTTTGGATTTTTTTGAATTTATCAAAATCCGACCAGATTCGGTGTCGACTAGTATCGATGATTAATTTTAAGATTTTTTAATTTTAAAATAGGTTTGAATTTCTTGAATTTGATTTCACCATGATACTCAGTATAATATTCTTGATTTTTAAAAATTTTTGGAGAGCTTTCCGAGATACTTGATTTTCGAGCGTTTCTGATATTTTTTCGAATATTTTCTGCATCAGAGATTTTCACCATTCTAATTAGTTTTTTTTCTTCCAATTCTTTTTTCCCTTTTTTCCTCTTCTTTTCTTTTTTCCTTTTTTTTTCCTTTCTTCCTTTTTCTTCCAACAACTTCTAAACACTTCTATAACATTCTACATCCTTCCAACCAAAATATCTCCTCTAAAGTATCCCAACTCACTCATCACCCATCTACCATCACCAAGGCTGGCCAAGCAAACTCACCCCCTCTCTATTTCACAAAAAAACCCTAACCATAATCCTTTCCTTCTCCTTTAAATTCTAACTCCAAACTATACACCAACTTCTCCTTTAACCTATCATTCTCCATCAAAAATCCTAATCACCACTAACTCTTCCTTTATCTTCACTACTACAACTTCCTGCCATCCTCTTCTTCCTCCTCCGTCTCTATTTATTTCACCACAAACTTCAAAACTCCATCAAATTTTCACCATCTCCTTTACCTTCTCCAAAACAACCATCACCAACAAATCCTTTCATTGAACCACCTCCACTCCATCTCCATCTAGGTCGGCCTCCACCTCAAGCTCTAGGCTGTCCATCTCACCTTCGACGACATCTCCGGCGACCATTCCGGCAATAACTTTACCATCTTCAACAACATTACCACCACCATTACAAATCCTCCATCTTCACCACCACCTCTTCTATTTCCCTCTCCATCACCACCATCTTCACTTTCACCATCATAACACCACCTTCATCACCACAGCTTCAACCTCCAAGATCACCATTATCATCACCTCCTTCACTCTCCTTTTGTCCTCAACATCAACTCACCAACTCCACCAACCACCAACCACCAACCCCAACACTCACTCACCCCCTTAGCCTCCCTAGGGAGCTTACGCACCTCCTCAAGGCCGGTGGCCATCAAGAGACCAAGTCCCTCCTCTACCTCTCGCTTCGTGATTTTCCTCGCCTAGTGTTCGCGCGCGCGTAGCATCCTGGAGTCCCTAATGTTTTCCTCGAGATTTGTGATTTAGGCGAGTGTTTTTCCTCTTATCGTCATCTTTTACTATATTTGGGTTTGTGATGTATTCGTGTATGTGGTCATGTATATTTATACCAGGTTTTATGCGTGTACCGGTATCATGTGTTGTATCATGCGTTCGAATGCTCATAATAGGATAAACGATATGATATTTGTGCACATGTTGGTACTAACCATGTAGGTACCCATGTATAGCCTTCTGAGCTTTTGCCCACTCCTGGGCTAGCTACCCAATAGGTTTAGGCCTTGCACCCATATAGGTTTCATGGTAACTATCGGGAGTGCGCTTAGACCCCAGGCTTACTTCAGCCCTTATGGGCTTACACACAGCCTTCGGGCTTCACACACCTTATGGATGGTCTACTTACTACCTATTTATATGCATAATTATGTGGTACGAACATTCCTGCAGGTACTCTTGTACAATCTCTAGGCTTCTGCCCACTCCCAGGCTAGTTACCCAATAAATTTAGGCTTTGCACCCTTATGGGTTTCGTGGTAGCTACCGAGAGTGCGCTTAGACCCCGGGCGTACTTCAACCCTTCGAGCTTTCACCCACTTCCTCGAAAGAGGAGTGCGCTTAGACTATCAAGTCTTTTATCTATGCCTAGTAGGCAGACCTAGCGCTTAGTGCTTTATCGCTAACTCCGTTCGAGCATAGTTATGTCGTGAGTGCGGCTTCATCACTTGCGGGAATATAGCATTCATACGCTCGCCTCGCCGTGTGCGTTTAGCTATGCCATGAGCGGCAACCACTCCGAGTGTGATAGCGTCTAGCTATGTACGTTAGCTTCGGTCTAACTTTGCTTAAGCTCCGCTTGATTGTACTTGGCTGTTACGCTATCACTTGACATATTTTCTCTTGATATGCTAACACTTGTCGCCTATTACCTGACATCTACATGTTATCATCTGAAATGCCACTATTTGACGCCTGCCCCTATTATGATTTATCACCTGCCACCTGTCATGTTAACACCTGACCTGAGGAATCCTGTACCTGTTATCCTATATTATATACAGCGACCCTTATTCCTGTTATACATGTACTCATGTACTCCTGAATTCCTGATCATGTCCTGCTCCTACTATTCTCGTAAATTAATAATTACATAATAAATTATAAATAAGACAACTTGCACTAGGTTTGGGGGAAACTGATGGGTCCCGAATAGTTTCATGTTTATGGTGGTCATATCCTGTCATTCTTGAGGGATCACCGGGCAGCCACCAGGGATTTTGTGGGGTGAACTAGCATCCCTACTCCTCCTGTTATTCCTATCGGGTATGCACAAGCCCTAAATCTATTTCTACGGGATCTGCGATACCCTACTCCAATTCGGGCGTACAATAAATTCCGGTACCTAGTGGTACATTCTGGCTCAGGACCAGATACTCCTGGAATGTTGTCCCGGGCATGTACGGCACCTATTCTAAATATGGTTCATCGAACTCCATCAGTTTCTAAATAACTGGCTCTATAAGTTGTAAGTGAAAGTATATGAATGGGACACATACTAAAACCTACAACTTAGACGACCCCAATTATAATAAGATGCCCATATACAATTCATTATGTATTTTGTAACTCGGGTTGTGTACGCTCGAACTACGGTAACATGGGATAAAGGTATATAGATGAGAGTTTTCTTGTTTGATTATTCCTTCGACGTAGTAGTCTTATAGAGTCGTGACCTAAGCTTATACGATCGGTTTTACTCGTATTCAGTTTTATTCTATTTTATCAGTTTTATATCGGTTTTATGTTAGTTTAGGAGATAACTATTGTTGTCTTATCTGCTTTACTTACCGCCTCCTTGCCTGTTCCTGTTGCCTATGCTCACGATACGATTTTCAATGCATGCTTATGATTTGGATTTATCGATACACATGTGTTTGTCCCTGCACATCACTTGGTACTCATCTTACCACTCGTTGAGTAGCTTTCTGACTCCCCTGGACCTTCATGTCCAGATCCTGGAGCTTGAATAGACGTGGATCCTTCTGCTGAGGAGCAAGCTTATTTTGCAGAGCAGACAGACTAGCTGTGGCTCCAGTCCCCTCTTTTGTCTCCCCCTGGTAGGCTCGTGGCATCTTCTTATAACTCGTGAGCAACTTTTGTAATGTTCATATTGTAAATCTTATTTTTTATATTTCCTGGTAATGTAATATTACTGTAATATTAGATCACTCTTTGTGATAACTATGTACTTGTACTGTTGTATTGAAATGTATATTACTCTCGTGCTTTTGCATTCTGATTCTTGCTTGTACTATGCTTAGCGTATATATGTGAGGGTATTTTTGACCTACGTATATATGCCGCAGTAACGTCTCCGTACTTGCTGGATCAGAGCGTTACAAATTTCTTAAAACTAAGATAACAAACTAAGAAGTAAAATTGTACGAACTTGACTATGTATGACATATCGGTATAGATATGAATGTGTTTGTGAATTTACTTGATTTCTAGGAAAGTGAATAACAAATAAGCAGTTGATATGGTTCAGTCTCTTGACATGGCTAGTGATATTTGTGTGTCTGTATGTATGCATGTGCATGTTTAATGTTGATGATTGTCGTTAGACAAATCAATTATGATTATGTGTAAATATCTAAATAGATAATTTAATGAAAAGAATGAGAATACAAGTAATTATTGTATTGGTAGGTATTATTCGTGAACTAAGTTATGGGTAACTGATATCATGTATGCATATTGTGTGAAAAAATAGTATCTTCTGATAATCCATGCTATTTAAATCATGTTAAGTTCTCACATGTGAGTTATTTTGAACATGTAAATTGAGATATCAATTCATGTTAGAATTTTCCTTTTATGAATAATGCATATTGCTATTATTTATTTATCAGAGAAAAGGGACCGGTCTAACCGGAGATCAAAGGAGGGTATTGCTATTATTTACTTATTAGAAGAAGGAACCGGTATAACCGGAGGGATCAAAAGAAAATATTGCTATTATTTATTATCAGAGGAACGGATCGGTGTAACCAGTGATGATCGAAAGGAGAGTATTGCTATTATTTAATATATTGGAGGAAGGGACCAGGTTAAACCGGAGTAATCGGAGGGGAGTATTGTTATTATTTAGTTGATGTATGCGCGGCACAAATGTTGATTTCTTAATTCTTACTTGGTCGATTAAAAGCATGCATGAAGATGTGTTTATGGCATCCAGTATATAGATGTGGTTGTTTATGACATCGGGTATATGAATGTTATTATTATGGTATCTACTATATGGAGGTGGTTATTTGTAATATTTGGTATATAAATGTGATTGTTATGTATTTCGCTTGTATAAACATACACTTATAAATTAAGAACTAAATGAGCGCTATGTGATGTCCGTGTGTTTTGCATTTCTTATATATATATATATATATGTGTGAATAAAATAATAAAAAACTATAAAATACTATAAAAATAAGTAAGATTGTATGCTCCATGAGCTTTGTTGTGACCGTGAGTCATATGTGATACCTTTGTAAACTCAAGTTGCTTTAGTATTTGTAGGTTAGTGCTAGTAGTAGCAGATAGTGGCATACTTATGAGTAAGAGTGAAAATTTTTAATTGGTCTTATGTTAGAATGTTATATCGAGGGAAGTACTCTCGTGTATATGTTTAATTGACCGATCTTGAGTTAGAATTTTTAGATGAAATTTGGAATTGATAAGTAAGCGATGTCAAGTCAAAATTTGTGACTAAGTAGGCGAGGTCAAGCCGAAATAGTATTATATATATTACGTGGGATGTTGTATATTGATAAGTAGGCTGATGTAAGCTGAAATTTGAGATATTGAATCAGGGAAGACTCCGTTTTACAGAGGAAATGCTGCGAAATTTTCAGAGATTACTGTATTGATTAAAGTATAACAGATGTTAATTATGCTAATTTAGTGATAAAAATCTGGGACCGTTACAGGGTATGTATGTATGTACACACACACAAAAGTGTGTAGAC